>CM069078.1:11815593-12115593 GCA_035578085.1 Solanum pinnatisectum | reverse complement strand
CTAACCCCTCAACCCTAAACCTAAAGCCTGACACCCTAAACACCAAAACCTAAACACTAAACCCTAAACCCTGAATCCCAAATACCAAAATGCTAAACTTTAAACCCTAAACCATATACCATAAACCCTAAACCCTAAATCCCAAATCCCAACACTCTAAACCATAAACCCTAAACCATATACCATAAACCCTAAACCATAAACCATAAGACCAAAACCCTAAACCATTAACCATCAACCTTAAACCATAAACGTTAACCCCTACACCCTAAACCTGCAACCCTAAACCCTAAATCGACAACCCAAAAATCTAAACCCTAAAACCAAAACCCTCAACCCTATACCCTAAACCATGAGCCATAAACTCCTAACCCTAAACCATAAGTCCTATATGCTAAACCCTAAATCCTAATCTCTAGACCTAAACCCTAAACACTAAAGCCTACACCTTAAAACCTAAACCTTAATTCCTAAACTCTAAACCCTAGACCTAAACCCTAAACCTTTAACCGTAAACCCTAACTTTAAACCCTAAACTGTAAACCTTATACCCCAAACCCTAAACCCTAAACCCTAAACCCAAAACGTGGAACCCTATACACTATACACTAAACCCTTAACCCTCAACCCTAAACCCTAAACCGAAAAACCTAAATACTAAACCTGATACCTAATCCCTAAACCCTAAACCCAAAATCCTAAACTCCAAACCCTAAACGCTAACCCAAAACCAAAAACCCAAAACCCTAACCCAAAACCCTAAAATATAAACCCTAAACCCTAAACCCTAAACCCTAAACCCTAAACACTAAACCCTAATCCCTAATCCCTAAACCCTAAATCCTAAACTCTAAACCGTAAACCCTAACCCAAAACTCGAAAACCAAAACCCTAAACCCTAATCCCTAAACCCTAAACCCTAAATCATAAACTCTAAACCCTAAACCCTAACCCAAAACTCAAAACCCAAAACCCTATAACCTAAACCCTAACCCTAAACCCTAAACCCTAAACCTAAACCCTAAACCCTCTACCATAAATCGTAAAACCTAAACCCTAAACCCTAAAATATATATACTAAACACTAAACAAAAAACATAGAACCTAAACCCTGAATCCTAAACCCTAAGCACTAAAACCTAAACCCTAAACTTGGAACCCTAAACTTTAAACCCTAAACCTCTTAACCATAAACCCTAACCCTAAACCATTAATTCTAAACCTACAACCCTACACATTAAACCCTAACCCTAAACCATAAACCCTAAACCCTAAAGCACAAACCATTAATCCTAAACCCTAAATCTAAACACTAAATGCTAAACCCTAAAGCCCAAATCCCAAACTCTAAACCTTAAACCCTAAAACCTAAAACCAAAACCCTAGACCCTAAACCCTGTACCCTAACTGATAAACCTTAAACTTCAAACCCTAAACCATCCACCCTATATGCTAGACCCTAAACCCTAATCCTTAAACCTAAACCCTAAATCCTAAACCCTAATTCCTAACTCTAAACCCTAAACTTAAACCCTAAACCCTTAAACATAAACCCTAAACTCTAAACCCTAAAAGCTAACCATTATACCCTAAACCATAATCCCAAAACCCTAAACTTGGAACCCTATACACTATACACTAAACCTTTAACCCTAAACCCAAAACCCTAAACCCAAAACCCTAAATCCTAAACCCTAAACCTAATCCCTAAACCCTAAACAATAAATCCTAAACTCTAAACCCTAAACCCTAACCCTAAACTCTAAACCCAAAACTCTAAACCCTAAACCCTAACCCTAAACCCTAAACCCTAAACCCTAAAACATAAACCCTAAACCCTAACCCCTCAACCCTAAAGCAAAAACCTGAAACCCTAAACACTAAAACCTAAACACTAAACCCTAACCCTAAATCCTAAACCAAAAATCCTAAACCTTAAACCATAAACCCTAAACCCTAAAATCTAAATCCTAAACACTAAATGAAAAAACATAGAACCTAAACCTTATACCCTAAACCCTAAACCCTTAACTCTAAAACCTAATCCCTAAATTTAAAACCCTAAATCCTAAACTTCTTAACCCAAAACCCTAACCCCTCAATCGTTCATCCTGAACCAACAACCCTACACCCTAAACCCTAACCCTAAATTATAAACCCTTAACCCTAAACCCTAAACCATTAATCCTAAGCCCTAATCCTAAACACTAAACCTAAACCCTGAATCCCAAATACCAAACTCTAAACCTTAAACCCTAAACCACAAACCATAAACCCTAAACCATAAACCATAAGCCCAAAACCCTAAACCGTTAACCATAAACCCTAATCCCTAATCATTAACTCCTAAAGCCTAAACCCGCAACCCTAAACCCTGACCCCTACACCCTAAATCCACAATCCAAAAATCTAAACACTAAAACCAAAACCCTCAACCCTATACCCTAAACGATGAACCATAAACTCCTAACCCTATACCATAAACCCTATATGCTAAACCCTAAATTCTAATCCCTAAACCTAAACCCTAAACCCTACACCCTAAATGCTAATCCTTAATTCCTAATCCCTATACACTAAACTTAAACCCAAAATCCTTAAACGTAAAACCTAATTCAAAACGCTAAACCCAAAACTTCGAACCCTATACATTATACACTAAACACTAAAACCTAAACCCAAAACCCTAAATACTAAACCCTAAACCTAATCCCCAAACCCTAAATCCAAAATCCTAAACTCTAAACCCTAAACTACCCAAAACCCTAACCCCTAACCCTAAACCCTAAAACATAAACCCTAATCCCTAACCCCAAAACCCAAAATCCTAAACCCTAAACCTAATCCCTAAACCCTTAACCCTAAATCCTAAACTCTAAACCCTAAACCCAAACCCTAAACTCTAAACCTGAAACCTTAAACCCTAAACCCTAAACCCTAACCCTAAACCCTAAACCCTAAACCCTAAACCCTAAACCCTAAAATATAAACCCTAAATCCTAACCCCTCAACCGTAAACCTAAAACCTAAAACCCTAAACCCAAAACCCTAAATCCAAAACCCTAAACCCTAAAAACTAACTCCTAAACACTAAATGAAAAAACATAGAACCTAAACCCTATACCCTAAACTGTAAAACCTAATCCCTAAACTCTAAACCCTAAACTTGGAACCCTGAACCTTAAACCCTATACTTTGAACTGTAAACTCTAGGCCCTAAACCCTAAAACTTTTAACCCAAAACCCTAAACTCTAAACCGTTAATCCTAAACCTATAACCCTACACCCAAAACCCTAACCCTAAACCATAAACCCTAAACCCTAAACCCAAAACCCTAAACCATTGATCCTAAGCCCTAATCCTAAACCATAAACAATAAACCCTAAACCACAAACCATAAAACCAAAACCCTAAACCATAAACCATAAACCATAAACCATAAACCATAAACCATAAACCTTAAACCCTAAACCATTAACCATAAACCCTAATCCCTAAACATTAACTCCTAAACCCTAAACCTGCAACCTTAAACCCTAATCCCTGCACCCTAAATCGACAATCCAAAAATCTAAACCCCAAAATCAAAACCCTCAACCCTATACACTAAACATTGAACCATAAACTCCTAACCCTATAACATAAACCCTATATGCTAAACCCTAAATAATTATCCCTATACCTAGACCCTAAACCCTACACCCTAAACCGTAAACCTTCATTCCTAATCTCTAAACCCAAAACCTAAACCCTAAACCCTAACTCTAAACCCTAAATCATAAACCTTATACCTTAAACCCTAAACCCTAAATCCAAAACTTGAAACCCTTTACACTATACACTAAACCCTTAACCCTAAACCCAAAATCCAAAACCCAAAACCCTAAATACTAAACCCTAAACCTAATCCCTAAACCCTAAATCCAAAATTCTAAACTAAAATCCCTAAACCCTAATCCAAAACCCAAAACCCTAAACCCTAAATCATAATGCTAAACCCTAAACCCTAACCCCTAAACCCTAACCCCTAAACCCTAACCTTAAACCCTAAACCATAACACTCAAACATAAACCCTAACCCCTAACCCCTAAACCATAAACGATAAACCTAAGCCCTAAACCTTAAAATCTAAATCCTAAACACTAAACCATAAAACCTAAAACCTAAACCCTAAACCCTAAACCCCAAACTCTACAGCCTTAACCCTAAACTTGGAACACTAAACCTTAAACCCTAAAGTTTGAACAATAAATGCTAAACGCTAAACTCTATACCTCTTAAACATAAACCCTAAACCATAAAGCCTAAACCCTAAACCCTAACACTAAACCATTAATCCTAAACCTATAACCCTACACCCTAAACCCTAACCCTAAGCCATTAATCCTAAACCCTAACCATAAGCACTAAACCCTAAACTCTAACCCCCAAATCCCAAAATCTACACTTTAAACCCTAACCCATAAATCCTAAACCCTAAACCTAAAACCCAAAACTCTAAATCCTAAAACCAAAACCCTCAATCCTAAACCCTATACCCTAAACTCTAAACCCTAAACCCTATATGATAAACCCTAAACCTAAACCATAAACCCTAAACCATAATTCCTAAACTCTAAATCCTAAACATAAACCATAAACCTTTAACCATAAACCTTAAACTCTAAACCCTAAACCATAAACCATAACCCATAAACCCAACACCCTAAACTTTAAACTTGGGACCCTAAACCCTAAACCCTAAGCCCTAAACCTAAACGCTAAACCCAAAACCCTAAAATATAAATCCTAAACACTAAACAAAAAACCCTAGAACATAAACCCTAAACTCTAAAACCTAAACCGTGAACTCTAAACCCTAAACTTGGAACCCTCAACTTTAAACCAAAAACTTTGAGCCCTAAACTCTAAACCCTAAACCCAAAACCTATTAACCATAAACCCTAAACCCTAAACCTACAACCCTACACCCTAAACACTAACCCTAAACCATAAACCCAAAACCCTATAGCGCAAACCATTAATCATAAACCCTAATCCTAAACCCTAAATCTAAACACTAAACTCTAAATCCTAAACCCCAAATCCCAAACATTGAACCTTAAACCCTAAACTCTGGACCCTAAACTCTAAACCCTAAACCCTAAGCCTCTTAACCCTAAACCCTAAACCCTAAACCCTAAACCATTAATCCTAAACCTACAACCCTATACCCTAAACACGAATTCTAAACCATAAACCGTGAACCCTAAACAATTAATCTTAAACTCTAATCCTAAACCATACACCTAAACACTAAACCCTAAAACCTAAACCCCAAATCCCAAACTCTAAACCTTCAAACCTAAACCATAAACAATAAACCCTAAACCACAAACCATAAAACCAAAACCCTAAACCATAAACCATAAACCATAAACCATAAACCTTAAACCCTAAACCATTAACCATAAACCCTAATCCCTAAACATTAACTCCTAAACCCTAAACCTTCAACCCTAAACCCTAACCCCTACACCCTAAATCGACAATCCAAAAATCTAAACACTAAAACCAAAACCCTCAACCCTATACCCTAAACGATGAACCATAAACTACTAACCCTATACCATAAACCCTATATGCTAAACCCTAAATCCTAATCCCTAAACCTAAACCCTAAACCCTACACCCTAAACCCTAAACCTTAATTCCTAATCTCTAAACCCTAAACCTCAACCCTAAACCATTAACTGCGAACCCTAATTCTAAACCCTAAACCCAAAACTTGGAACACTATACATTATACACTAAACCCTTAACCCCAAACCCTAAACCCTAAACCCAAAACCCTAAATACTAAACCCTAAACCTAATCCCTAAACCCTAAATCCAAAATCCTAAACTCTAAAGCCTAAATCCAAAACCCTAAACCCTCACCCCAAAACCCTAAATCCTAAACCCTAAACCTAATCACTAAAGCCTAAACCCTAAATCCAAAACCCTAACCCTAGACCCTAAACCCTAAAACATACGCCCTTAACCCTAACCCCTCAACCCTAAACCTAAAACCTGAAACCCTAAACCCTAAACCCTAAACCCTAAATGCTAAACCCTAAACCCAAAAATCTAAAACCTAAATCCTAAACACTAAATGAAAAATCATAGAACCTAAACCCTATACCCTAAACCCTAAACCCTTAACTCTAAAGCCTAATCCCTAAAGTCTAAACCCTTAACTCTAAAGCCTAATCCCTAAAGTCTAAACCCTAAACTTGGAACCCTGAACCTTAAACCATATACTTTGAACCCTAAACCTTTACCTTTTAACACAAAACCCTAAACCCTAAACCGTTAATCCTAAGCCCTAATCCTAAGCCATAAACCTAAACACTAAACCTAAACCCTGAATCCTAAATTCCAAACTCTGAACCTTAATTCAGAAACCATAAACCCTAAACCATAAACCATAATCCATAAGCCCAACACCCTAAACCATTAACCATAAACCCTAATCCATAAACCTTAACTCCTAAACCCTAAACCTGCAACCTTAAACCCTAACCCTTGCACCCTAAATCGATAATCCAAAAATCTAAACCCCAAAATCAAAACCATCAACCCTATACCATAAACGATAAACCATAAACTCCTAACCCTATACCACAAACCCTATATGCTAAACGCTAAATAATTATCCTTAAACCTAGACCCTAAACCCTACACCCTAAACCCTAAACCTTAATTCTAATCTCTAAACCCAAAACCTAAACCCTAAACCCTAACTCTAAACCCTAAATCGTAAACCTTATACCTTAAACCCTAAACCCTAAACCCAAAACTTGAAACCCACACTATACACTAAACCCTTAACCCAAAACCCAAAACCCTAAATACTAAACCCTAAACCTAATCCCTAAACCCTAAATCCCAAATTCTAAACTCAAAACCCTAAACCCTAAGCCAAAACTCAAAACCCTAAACCCTAACCCAAAACCCAAAACAATAACCCTAAACCCTAAAACCTAAAACTTAAACCCTAAACCCTAACCCTAAACCCTAAACCCTAACCGCAAAGCATAAACCCTAAAGCCTAACCCCTAATCCCTAAACCATAAACCCTAAACCCTAAACCTTAAAATTGAAATCCTAAACACTAAACTAAAAAACCTAGAACATAAACCCTAAACCCTAAACCTCAGACTCTACATCCTTAACCATAAACTTGGAACCCTAAACCTTAAACCCTAAAGTTTGAACCCTAAATGCTAAACCCTAAACTCTAAACCTCTTAAACATAAACCCTAAACCCTAAACCCTAACACTAAACCATTAATCCTAAACCTACAACCCTACACCCTAAACCCTAACCCTAAGTCATTAATCCTAAACCCTAAACCTAAGCACTAAACCCTAAACTCGAACCCCCAAATCCCAAACTCTACACTTTCAACCCTAACCCATAAATCCTAAACCCTAAACCTAAAACCCAAAAGTCTAAACCCTAAAACCAAAACCCTAAACCCTAAAACCTAACCCTAAACTATTAATCCTAAACCCTAAACCCTAAACCCTAAATCCTAAACCCTAAATCCTAAATTCTAAACCCTAAACCCTAAACCCTAAAGTATGAATCCTAACCCTAAATCCTAAACTCTAAACCAAAACACTTAGACCCTAAACCCTAAACCCTAATCTCAAAACCCTAAACGCAAAACCCAAAACCCTAATCCCTAAACCATATACCCTAAATACTAAACTCTAAAACGTAAACACTAACCATAAAGTCGAAACTAGAAGCCCTAAACCATAAACCCTAAATCCTTAACCCTAATCCCTAAACCCTAAACCTGATATCCTAAACACTTAACCCTAAACACTTACCCTAAACCCTAAACCATAAACCCTAAACCCTAACCTTAAACTCTTAATCCTAACCCTAAATCCTAAATTTTAAACCCTAAACCCTAAATCCTAAACTCTAAATCCTAAACCCTAAAACCTAAATCCTTAAAACTTAAGCCTAAACCCTAACCCATAAACCCTAAACCCTAAACCCTAAACTCTGACTCCTAAACCCAAATCCCTAACCCTAAAACCAACTCCCTAGATCCTAAACCCTAAACCCTAAACCCAAAACCCAAAACCCTAAACCTTAAATCCAAAACCCTAAACCATAAACAACAAACTATAAACCCTAAACCCTAAACTCTAAATCATAAAGCCTAACTCCTAAACCCGTGAATCCTAAACTCTAAACCGAAACCAAAACTAAACTATATATAAAAAAAAAAAAAAACCTAAACCCTAAACCCGAACCCCTAAACCCTAAACCCAAAAACTTAAACCTATAACTTGAAACCCTAAACACTAAAACCTAAACCATAAACTCTAAACCCTAAACCCTAAACACTGAATCATAAAACCTAAACATAATATCTAAATCCAAAACCCTAATAAAAAAAACCTAGACTCTAAACCTTAAACCCTAAACCTGCAACCTTAAACCCTAACCCTTGCACCCTAAATCGATAATCCAAAAATCTAAACCCCAAAATCAAAACCCTCAACCCTATACCATAAACGATAAACCATAAACTCCTAACCCTATACAACAAACCCTATATGCTAAACGCTAAATAATTATCCTTAAACCTAGACCCTAAACCCTACACCCTAAACCCTAAACCTTAATTCTAATCTCTAAACCCAAAACCTAAACCCTAAACCCTAACTCTAAACCCTAAATCGTAAACCTTATACCTTAAACCCTAAACCCTAAACCCAAAACTTGAAACCCACACTATACACTAAACCCTTAACCCAAAACCCAAAACCCTAAATACTAAACCCTAAACCTAATCCCTAAACCCTAAATCCCAAATTCTAAACTCAAAACCCTAAACCCTAAGCCAAAACTCAAAACCCTAAACCCTAACCCAAAACCCAAAACAATAACCCTAAACCCTAAAACCTAAAACTTAAACCCTAAACCCTAACCCCTAAACCCTAACCCTAAACCCTAAACCCTAACCGCAAAGCATAAACCCTAAAGCCTAACCCCTAATCCCTAAACCATAAACCCTAAACCCTAAACCTTAAAATTGAAATCCTAAACACTAAACTAAAAAACCTAGAACATAAACCCTAAACCCTAAACCTCAGACTCTACATCCTTAACCATAAACTTGGAACCCTAAACCTTAAACCCTAAAGTTTGAACCCTAAATGCTAAACCCTAAACTCTAAACCTCTTAAACATAAACCCTAAACCCTAAACCCTAACACTAAACCATTAATCCTAAACCTACAACCCTACACCCTAAACCCTAACCCTAAGTCATTAATCCTAAACCCTAAACCTAAGCACTAAACCCTAAACTCGAACCCCCAAATCCCAAACTCTACACTTTCAACCCTAACCCATAAATCCTAAACCCTAAACCTAAAACCCAAAAGTCTAAACCCTAAAACCAAAACCCTAAACCCTAAAACCTAACCCTAAACTATTAATCCTAAACCCTAAACCCTAAACCCTAAATCCTAAACCCTAAATCCTAAATTCTAAACCCTAAACCCTAAACCCTAAAGTATGAATCCTAACCCTAAATCCTAAACTCTAAACCAAAACACTTAGACCCTAAACCCTAAACCCTAATCTCAAAACCCTAAACCCTAAACCCTAATCTCAAAACCCTAAACGCAAAACCCAAAACCCTAATCCCTAAACCATATACCCTAAATACTAAACTCTAAAACGTAATCACTAACCATAAAGTCGAAACTAGAAGCCCTAAACCATAAACCCTAAATCCTTAACCCTAATCCCTAAACCCTAAACCTGATATCCTAAACACTTAACCCTAAACACTTACCCTAAACCCTAAACCATAAACCCTAAACCCTAACCTTAAACTCTTAATCCTAACCCTAAATCCTAAATTCTAAATCCTAAACCCTAAATCCTAAACTCTAAATCCTAAACCCTAAAACCTAAATCCTTAAAACTTAAGCCTAAACCCTAACCCATAAACCCTAAACCCTAAACCCTAAACTCTGACTCCTAAACCCAAATCCCTAACCCTAAAACCAACTCCCTAGATCCTAAACCCTAAACCCTAAACCCAAAACCCAAAACCCTCAACCTTAAATCCAAAACCCTAAACCATAAACCACAAACTCTAAAGCCTAAACCCTAAACTCTAAAGCATAAAGCCTAACTCCTAAACCCATGAATCCTAAACTCTAAACCGAAAACCCTAACCAGAAACCATATGCCCTAAACCCTAAAACCTAAACCCTAAACCCGAACCCCTAAACCCTAAACCCAAAAACTTAAACCTATAACTTGAAACCCTAAACACTAAAACCTAAACCATAAACTCTAAACCCTAAACCCTAAACACTGAATCATAAAACCTAAACATAATATCTAAATCCAAAACCCTAATAAAAAAAACCTAGACTCTAAACCTTAAACCCTAAACCCTAAACTCTAAAACCTAAACCCTAAACTCTAAACCCTAAACTTAGAACCCTAAATCTTGAACCCTAAACTTTGAACCCTAAACCCTAAACCCTAAATTGCTTAAACATAAACCCTAAACCCTAAACTCTAAAACCTAAACCCTAAACTCTAAACCCTAAACTTAGAACCCTAAATCTTGAACCCTAAACTTTGAACCCTAAACCCAAACCATAACCCTAAATCATTAACGCTGAATATACAACCCTAAACCCTAAACCTAAACCATTAATCCACAACCCAAAACCTAAACACTAAACCCTAAACACTAATCCCCAAATCCCAAACTCTAAACCATAAAGCCTAACCCCTAAACCCTAAACCTTAAATCTTAAACCTATATCCCAAAACTCTAAACCCTAACCCAAAACCCTCAACCTACACCCAATACCTTAAACCATAAAACCTAAACTCCAAACCCTAAACCCTAAACCCTAAATTGTATATGCTCAACCCTAAACCCTAATCCCTAAACCTAAACCCTAAACCCAAAATCCTACACTCTAAACCCTAATTCCTATACTCTAAACCCTAAACCTAAACCCTTAACCCTTTACATAAACCCTAAACTCTAAACCTTAAACCTTAAACTCTAAAGCATAAAGCCTAAATCCTAAACCCATGAATACTAAACTCTAAACCCAAAACCCTAACAACAAGTCAAAACCCTATACCCTAAACCTTAAACTATAAACCCTAAACCGTAAACTCTAAACCCGAACCCCTAAACCCTAATTCCTTAACTCTAAACCCTAAACACTAACCGTTAACCCTAAACCCTAAACCTTAAACCCTCAACACTAAACCTTAAACCCTAACCCTAAATCCTAAATCCTAAACCCTAAATCCTAACCTATATATCCAAAACCCTATACCCTAAACCCTAAACCCAAAACTCAAAACCCTAGACCTTAAACACAAAAGCCAAAACCCAAAACTCTAAACCATAAATCCTAAACCCTAACCCTAAACCCTCAATCAAAAACCCTTAATCATAAGCCCTTAAAGCTAAACTCTAAACCATAAAGCCTAAATCCTAAACCTCTTAATCCAATACTCTAAACCCAAAACCCTAACCACAAACCCTAAATCACAAACACTAAACTATAAACCCTAAATCCTAACCCAAAAACCTAAAACCTAAACACTACATCCTAAGCCCTAAACCATAACCCCTAATTCCTAAACATTAAACTCTAAACCTTAACCCTAAACCCTAAACCCTAAACCATTACGATAAACTATTAATCCTAAACCCTAACACTAAACTCTAAACCCTAAATCCTAAACTCTAAACCCTAAACCCTAAACCCTAAACCCTAACACTAAACTCCAAACTCTAAACAAAAACACCTAGACCTTAAACCTGAAACCCTAAACTCTAAATCCTAAACCTTAAACACTAAACTTGGAACACTGAACCTTAAACCATAAACCTCATAACCCTAAACCCTAAACCATAAATCCAAAATCCTGAATCCTAACCCTTAATCACAAAACCCTAAACCTAAATCCTAAACTCTAAACCCTAAACCCCAAACTCAAAACCCTAAACGATAAACCCTACACCCTAAACCATAACCCTAAACTCTTGATCCTAAACCCTAATCCTTAAGTCTAAACCCTAAACATAAACCCTAAACCTTAACCCCTAAACCCTAACCCTTAAACCCTAAAATAAAATAATTAAACCCATAAACCTAAACACAAAACCCTAAACCCTAAACCTAAAATCCAAAACCCAAAACCCTAAACCCTAAACCCTAAACCCTAAACCCTAAACCCTAAACCTTAAACCCTTAACCCTTAACACTAAACAATAAACCATAAACCATAAACCCTAAACTAAAACATCAATCCAAAATTTAAAACCCTAAACCCTTAATCCTGAACCCTAAACTCTAAACCATAAAGCCTAAATCCTAAACCCCTTAATTCTAAACTCTAAACCTAAAGCTCTAACTTAAAACCCTAAACCCTAAACCCTAAACT
Organism: Solanum pinnatisectum; assembly: GCA_035578085.1. Classification (NCBI taxonomy): domain Eukaryota; kingdom Viridiplantae; phylum Streptophyta; class Magnoliopsida; order Solanales; family Solanaceae; genus Solanum; species Solanum pinnatisectum. The sequence continues at coordinate 12,103,095 of CM069078.1, read as the reverse complement.
ATAAACCCTAACCCTAAACCCTAAACCCAAAAACTTAAACGTACAACTTGAAACCCTAAACACTGAAACCTAAATCGTAAACCCTAAACCCTAAACCCTAAAAGCTAAATCCTAAACCTTAAACCAAAAAACTGTGAACCTAAACCCTAAACCCTAAACCCTAAACTCTAAAACCTAAACCCTAAACTTGGAACACTAAACCTTAAACCCTAAAGTTTGAACCCTAAACTCTAAACTTTAAACCCTAAACCACTTAACCAAAAAATCATAAACCCTAAACACTAACCCTAAACCCAAAACTCCAAACCCTAAACCATAAACCCTAAACCCAACCCTACACTCAAAATCATAAATTCTAAACCTTAAACCCTAAATCCTTAACTCTAAACCCTAAACCCTAAATCCTAAATCCTAAACTCTAAACCCTAAACCCTAAACCAAAAACCCTAAACTCTAAACCCATACTGAAGAACAGAGAGCAGAACTCCACTGTGCCAATGCTGAATACATTAAATTCATGAAACTAGAAGACTCTATTCTTAAACAAAAGACTCAGCTGCAGTGGTTTAAGGAAGGGGATGGAAACTCTAAATACTTTCATGCTTTGGTAAGAGGAAGAAGGAGGAAGCTGTTTATTCACAAAATCCTTGTGGACAATGATGAGTGGATTCAAGGGGATAATCAAATTGCACAGTCGCTCGTGAGTATTACGAGAACATATTCATTGGAGAGGATAAGTATATTGATGAGACTCCTGGATTGCATTCCTAGGATGGTCATGAAGGAACATAATGACGTATGAGAGCCTTCCTACTATGGATGAACTTAAAGAGGTGGTTTTCTATGGATCCTTATTCACCGGGCCGATGGTATGAATGGTTGCTTTTTCCGTAAATGGATGTTATCAAGAATGACTCGCGCGCTTATTCATTCCTTCTTGAGTCGATGATTCCTAAATATATTTCTATGCATGTCTTGTTCTTCTCCCTAAAGTGAAGCATCCTAATAAGCTTTCAATTTAGGCCTATCACCCTTAGCAATTTCACTAACAAGATCATATCTAAGCTTCTATGTCTCAGGTTGGCTCTATCCTACTAAACCGATTTCCTAAGCAATCGTGGTTTGTAAAGGGAGAAGTATAACTGAAAATATAATGTTGGCTCAGAAATCATCCATCGATAAAGAAGTTGTCATAGGAAGTAATGTGGTGATTAAACTTGACATGACAAAAGCCTATGACAGGTTTCGTCCTACACTTGTCCGGTTCTCGTGAAGATGGGCTTTGATGAGGTTGTCATTGATATGGTGTGGAGAATTATGGCTAACAATTGGTATTCCATTATTATTAATGGAAAGAGACATGGTTTCTTTCGGTCTACTAGAGGATTAAAGCAAGGTGATCCTTTATCTCCTGACTATTTATTTTAGGTCGAGATGTTATCTAGATCTTTGAACAGGTTGCGTTATAATCCTTTATATCACAACTTCCATATGGAAAGCAGAGGACTACAAATTAATCATCTTAGCTTCACTGATGATATTATTATATTCACTTCAGGAAGAAGGCATTCTCAAACTCATTATGGAGACTCTAAGTATCTATGAAGGAACTTGTGTCACCGATCAACAAGGCTAAAAGTCACTTCTTGCTTCATTCTAATGCTTTCAGGACTACTGTGAAAGTGGTTAAAAGATACAATCGCTTCCACCAGAAAGAGGCTCCTCGATGTACTGGATGCCCCATATTTATTGGAAGGCCTAAGATTATCTATTTCTGAGCTTATCAACAAGATGGTTAATAAAATCACAGGATGGCAATCCAAGATGCTAAGCTATGGAGGCAAGGTTACTTTGATCAAACATGTGTTGCAATCCATCCCTATCCACCTTCTATCTTCTATTTCTCCTCCTTCTACTATTCTTAAGCAAATACAAAGACATCATGGCCGATTTCTTGGGGATGGAGGAAGGACAAGAAAAATATCATTGGTCGTCATGGAGAAACTTAAGTTTTCCATACGAGGAAGGGGAATCGAGTTAAACTTTTGAAAGATGTTTGTCGCATTTCAATTCAAGCATGGTGGACATTTAGATCCAAGCAAACATTGTGGGGTGATTTCCTTAAAGCCAAGATCGCCAAAGATCTAAACCACTTAGCAAAAAGTGTGATACAGTGGAATCCCTAGCATGGAGGTTGAAGATTAAAAAAAAAATCACTGGAGAACCACATCCAAAGGAAAATCGTGATGGTTCTTGCTCCTTTTGGTGGGATAACTGGCCGAATAGGACCTTTGGCCCGCTTTACCACTCACAAAGAATGATTCAATAATGATAAGGTTCCGACTATATAGAAGTTCGTCGCTGGAACAGAGAATGGTCACTCAGTTAGATCCTCATACACATGTACATTAATTTCTCTATACTCAGATTCATCTACAAAGATGGACAACTGATCAGCAAGATGGACCCTCAATACCAATGGTACCTTTTCCGTGTCTTCTCAAGTGGAATATTATTAGAGAAACCAGGGAGAAAACCAAATTCAACACCTACACTTGGCATAGGAATATCCCTTTTAAATGTTCCTTTTTGCTGTGGAGAGCAACTAGGAGAAAATTACCTACCAATGAAAAATTGGCAAGGTTAGGAATTGCACCAAAGAAGCATCGTTGTCACTCTCCTGGAGTTGATACCATTGAACACATTTTCAATTCAGGGAACTTGGCCAGAAATGTGTGGAAGTACTTTGTTGCTGCCCTGGGTATTCAAACAGATTATCTGCCACTTAGAAGTATGATTATGAGGTGGTGGAGTAGTGCTTACAACAATTAAGCACACAAGCTGATCCTACAAGCCATTCCTATCTTTATTTGTTGGAATTTGTGGAAGAACAGATGTGCAAACAAATATGGAGGCAAATAATCAAACATAGCAAGGGTTAAATATTTGGTGATCCTTGACACTTTCAAGCTGACATCGTGCATTTCTACATCACTTGGCCTTTGGAATGGAAAAGGTTGTGTGTTCATACCGAGAGCCGCACTCATGATACCAAGATCACTACCCAATGGATGAAACCTCCGACACTTGGGTGAAACTTAATCTCGATGGGAGCACCTTGGGCAACCCAGCAGCCTGCAGGAGGAGGGTATCATTAGAAATCATAAAGGAGAGATTATCTTTGCCTTTTCAGCCCTTTTTGAACTGGAACAAACAACTGCCGAGGTGGAAGCAGCTATTTTAGGCCTAACATGGTGTGCTCAATCAAACACAACAATGTGATCCGTGAAGTTGATTCACAGCTACTTGATCACGGTTGAAAACATTGCAGCAACTCCTTGGCGCTTCGATTCCCATTCTAAGCTTCAACAAATAGTCACAAAATTCAACCAATTCGTATGTATTCATATCCTCGGGAGGCCAACTTTGTTGCAGATTCTCTTGCCAAACATAGTCACAAGATTACCAGCCTCCAAATTTATTTCAAGAGTCAAGGTGCCCAAAATGACAGCAGCTTATCTCCAGCAGACTGTGCAGTATGGCAAGCTTCAGAAGAAGAAAGAAGAGAATTAAGGAACCACCATGATACTCTCCGAGAGAGAGAACTCACGAAAGGAGCCCAAATCCTTGAAGTCTTCTCCGATGGTTATAACCATCTTCCCCGCTATGATTCTCTTGTTTGCTAGGATAGAATTTATTTCTTGAATTGTAAAGGGAGAGTCTCCCTCATTTAAGTTTCCCTAGAATCTTTGTACTGAGAGGAGTCCTCTCACATAGGTGCGTAGGTGATAGGTTCTTGCTTTTGTTTGGGGAAGTATTGGAGAACCTACTAATTATAGTAGGCTACCAATTCTTGAACCACCATGAAGTGGAGGTAAGGTTTATGTCCCCCTCTATGTATGTTTACTTTTTATATATATGATAAGGCCTGGGGGTGATGCTAAGCCCCTGACCCCTCCAAGGGTCGTTCAAATAAAAAAAAAAAAAAAAACTCTAAACCCTAAACCTTCACCCTTAAACATTAAAACCAGATCCTAAAACCATAAACCCTATTCCCTAAACCATAATCCAAAAACTATAAAACCTAAATTCCAAACCCTAAACCCTTAATACTAAACCCTAAGATCTAATCACAAAACCCTAACCCAAAAACCTTAATCCTAAACCCTAATCCCTAAATCAAAATAACAAACACTAAACCCTAAACCCTATACCCAAAACCAAAAATTGCAGAACCTAAACACTAAACCCTAAACCCTAGCCCTAAACCCTAAACCCTAAACCCCAAACCCTAAAACTTGAATGCTAAACCCAAACCTTTAACACTAAACCTAAATCCTAATTCTTTAACTCTAACCCCTAACCCCTAACCCTAAACCCTATAACCTAAACCCTAAACCCAAAGCCCTAAACTCTAAACCCTTAAACTATAACCCTAAGCCTTGAACCCTTAACCCTAAATCCTAAACCACATATCCTACACCTTAAACCTAAGATCCAAAACACTAGACCTTAAACCCTAAACCATAAACCCTACACTCGAAACCCAAAACTATAAACACTAAACTTGGAACCCTAAACCCTAAACCCTAAACCCTAAACCCTAAACTGTAAAGCCTAAACTCTAAACCCTAATCCCTAAACCCTAAACCCTAAATTGTAAACTCTAAACCCTTAACCCTAACCCTAAACCCATAACTCAGAAACCTAAACCATAAACCCTTAACCCTAAGCTCTAAACATTAAATCCAAAACCCTAAATCCTAAACGCTAAACCCTAAACCCAAAACTCTAAACAATAAAGCTAAACCCTAAACCCTTTAATCCTAAACTTTAAACCCCAAACCCTAACACAAAATCCTAAACCCTAAACCCTAAAATATAAACCTTAACCACTAAATGCTAAACCCTCAACCCTAAATCCTAAACTCTAAACCCTTAACCCTAATCCTCAACTCGTAAATTGAAAAACTATACCATAAACCCTAAGCGCTAACTCTAAACTCTTAATCGTAAACACTAAATCCTAAATTCTAAATGGTAAACGCTAAATACTTAACTCTAAATTCTAAACCGTAAACCCTAAATCACTAACTCTAAACCCGAAACCCTAAACCATTAACCCTAAATGCTAAACTCTAAACCTATACCTTAACCCTTCAACCCTAAAACCAAATCCCTAAACCCTAAACCCTAAACCATAATCCATAAACCACAAACCCTACACTTCAAACCCTAAACCTTAAATGCTAAACCCTGAACCCTAATCCCAAAACCTTAGACCCTAAACACGTAATACTAAACCCTAAACCCAAAATCCAAACTCAAAACTCTAAACCCTAAACCCTAAACCCAAAACCCAAAACCCTAGAACCTAAAACCTAAACCCTAAACCCTAAAACCCAAACCCTAAAACTTAAATGCTAAACCCAAACCTCTAAACCCAAACCTAAACACCAACTTCTTCACTGTGAACCCTAAACCCTAACCCTAAACCCTATACCATAACCCTAAACCCTAAACCCTAAACGTTAAATCCTAAACTAAATATCCTAAACCCTAAACACTAAAACCTAAACCCTAAACCCTAGACCCTAAACCCAAAACCCAAAACCCTAGACGCTAAACCCTGAACCCTAAACCCAAAACCATGAACCATAAACCCTAAACACCAAATCAAAAACCCTAACTCCTAAACCCTAAACCCTAAACCCTAAATGCCAAACTTTAAACCATAAAGTCTAAACCCTAAACCTCTTAATCCTAAACTCTAAACCCAAAACCCTTACCCTAAACTCTAAACCATAAACACTAAACTATAAACCCTAAACCCTAACCCTAAACCCTAAACTATAACCCTTAATTCCTAAACATTAAACTCTAAATCCCAACCCTAAACCCCAAACCCTAAACCCTAAACCCTAAAACCTAACCCTAAACTATTAATCCTAAACCCTAAACCCTAAACCCTAAACCCTAAACCCCAATCATAATGGAGGAGAACAACTGGAAAAACGTAAGACAACAAACGAAATGAACCAACTAAACAATCACGATAATGAGCAAAACCCAAAAACGGGGAGGGAATCAATGCAACAGGAACAACAAGAGCATAGTACCAATGAGATCACACAAGAGACCAGTGGAACCATGCTACAGAAGAGAACTCATGGGAATCACCATCCAACACAACATACGTATCCTAAGGACCTATGGGTACTTCAAAGGAGGAACAACATGGTAAAAGTAATGGTGCAACCTGGAGGGTGAATGAGACGATCAACAATAAGGAAGACACAACCCATCGAAACATAGAGGAGGAGAAAAGCCAACCTGAAACCAACAGCAAGGAGAACACAGGTAAGTACACTCAGAGCTCTCCAAATGCCCATGATTACACTAACACTCTTGGTAATAATTCCCATAATTCCCATAATAGTCAAAACGAATGTGAGAAGGGTATATCTATTGTGCAGGCTGATGTGAATGAGGCCAAGGGACGAGTTGAGAAAACTAGTTGTTCGACCTTGAATGTGGATAGCCAAATCCCTCCTCCTGTCAAAATTTCCTCTAACTTTGATGTGTATAGACCTGTCCAGCAAAGAATGATCCAGAGCAGTCCTAAACAAAACCAAAATAAACCCCTTGCTACCAGCCAGCATATCCCTGATCCTTCCCCTCCTACAGTGACCCAATCCCTTGCGACTAGACTTAGAGCCAACCAAACTAAAAATGAAACTCCCTTGGACATAATCTCCCCTATCATCACTACTAGACAAGGATACCCCTCCATTACCTTCCATGAAGAGGATTTTATGCAAAAGATGCCTGGTAGATGTAAATTCACATTGGTAGGCAAATTTACCAATGCCATGCCTAAAATGGAGATCATTAGGAAGAGCTTCATTGCCCAAACTCAGCTCACTGGTGGAGTTAAAATTTCCCACTTTAACTCAAGGCACATTTATATAGATTTAGACAATGAGGCAGATCATATTTCTGTGTGGACTAAGCAGAAGATGTTCATTGCTGGCCATCCTATGAAGCTACAAGTTTGGACCCCTACTTTCAAACCTGCTGAGGAAACTCCTATTGTACCAATCTGGGTCACACTACCTGAACTTCCTTGGCACTGCTATTACATGGATATCCTTACCCCCTTGCTGTCCCCCATTGGTAAAGCTCTATATCTGGGCTCTGCTACTATGCAGAAAACCAGGGGAAGTGCAGCAAAAGTGAGGGTCCAAATTGATATCACCAAGGACAGACCACATCATGTGTGGATGGGATTTTCTGAAAAGGATCCAACACTTGGTAAATGGCAAATTATAGAATTCGAAGATGTTCCTTCCTATTGTTTATATTGCAAACACCAAGGGCATATAATGGGAGAATGTCCTGTGAAAGGAAGGGATGAGGAAACTAAAAGAAAAAAGGAATTGGAGGCAAACAAGAAAGGACAAGAGAAGCTGAAAAATCAGACACCTAAAGACAATGTTCAACAGCAGCAAGGCAAGGAAAAAATATACTCAGATAGGCAAACCAAAGGGAAAGGACCAACTGAGGAGGATGCTATACTCAAAGAGGAACAATGGCAAATTCAAACAAGGAGAAAAAATAAAAACCAGCAGCAAAATCAAGAACAAGGTAAAAAACATGATTCCCAAATGCAGCTACAAAAGAAACAGGTACAGCAGACAAACAAATCCAAGGACTCACAACCTTTGCAAAACTCAGGTATGAATGCTAAAACTCCTGTAACTGAGACTGAGGAATCTGGTGATCAGATTCCTATACCCCCCTCCCCTATAATTGTTGATGCTGATAAGCATCTAAGTGATTATGTGACCCCTACCCCTATAAGCCCCCATGTTGTTTCTTCTGCTGGTGGTGTTGTTGGAGGGAGGATGGATGTACAGGAGGAAACTACTAACCTGCAGGAAGGGGAACCTAAGGGAAGGGAATTGTCTCATGTTATGCATGAGAACCAAATGGCTGACCATAGGCATGACCTTCAAGCTCCTCCTACCACAAACAATGCTGGCCATCACCAACAAGAACATGTTCTTCAAGTTAGAGAGAAGACTAATCAACAGAGTAACACTAACAGAGAAGGACAGAAGCAACTCCAAGGCTCTATGGCAAAATAGATGGGAAACAAAGCAAGCTCCAGTAAATAGGTGGATACTCCCAAAAGTAAGAACAAACCTAGCAAGAAAAAGAGGGAAGCAATCAAGAGGAAACAGGCTGAGCAAATCCACCAAGAACAGAAGCAGATGGATAGTCTTGAGGAGGAAAATTCTTGTAAAAAATTCATCATGGTGGAGCAAATTATGAATGTCATTCCACTTAAGGCTCAGTACAATACTCCCACTCCTAGAAAACCCCCTGATCAGACAAAGGTCCATAAGAGATGAGTATGAAGTGGAGATCTCCAAAGATGAAATAGAGGAAGACAAGGCACCTGAAAATGACCAGGAGGATGATGAAGATACTTGTCAATTGCTGATCAATGCTTTTAGCCCCAACAAAGATCATGATCTTGAAAAGGAACTGCTCCAGGTCACCAATAATCAGGGACTCTCTCCCAGAGGTGTACACCTTGATAGACTTCCCCTCAAAAAACCTTCAACAACCATTCCTGCCACTGCAGGAAGACCAAACACAAGACTGTTTGCCTCTAAATCTTCTCAATGATTAGTATAATCATATGGAATGCTAGAGGTATCAATACCCAAGGTGTTATTGAAAGACTCAAAAACCTCAAAAACATTCACTATGTGTCTATGATTGCCATCCTGGAACCCTTCTCAGATAATGTACATATAAATATGTTTAAAAGTATGCTTGCCATGGATCATGCAGTTGGTAACCCCAATGGAAAAATTTGGCTTTTTTGGACCAATGATATTACTTGTAAGGTGTTAGAAACTGATGAGCAGCAGATCACTTGTGAAATCAATCATATAGAATTTCCTGAAACCTACATCAAGACCTTTGTGTATGCCAAATGCAAGGAATATCTCAGGAAACCTCTATGGGACTGACTACTCCATTTTGCTGATACTAGAAATGCCACTTCATGGTGCACTGTTGGGGATTTTAGTGTTATTACTGATACAGATGAAAAATTGGGAGGTAACACCTATAACATATGGAAAAGCATGGACTTCATTGGTATTATTGAAGCCTGTGGACTCATGGACTTGGGGTTCAATGGACCTAGATTTACCTGGTCAAACCAAAGAGGTATTAATTTCAGAATTTGGAAAAGGTTGGACAGGGCTATGGTCAATGATAAATGGTTGCAAAATATGCCACAAACTACTATTACTCATCTCGCTTCTGTGGGTTCTGATCATTGTCCACTTCTTATGGAGATGAATACTAGAGTAGACACTCATATTAAATACTTCAGATTCCTTAATCTGGGTGATCAACCTTCCTTTGAAGAGATCGAATCTTTGGAGCAGACAGATTGAAGGTAATCCCATGTGGACCTTTCATCAGAAAATGAAGAGACTTGCAGCTACCCTTAGTGTTTGGTCCAAAAAAAAGTTTGGTGATATTTTTGCTAAAGTCAGGGAGTTTGAAGAAAGAGTTAGAGTTGCAGAAGAAAATCGCATTCACAACAACACAGAGGAGCATAGAGCAGTACTTCATGGAATCAATGTTGAATACATCAAATTTATGAAGCTTGAAGATTCTATCCTCAAACAAAAGACTCAACTACAATGGTTTAAAGAAAGGGATGACAATTCTAAATATTTTCATGCACTGATCAGGGGAAGAAGGAGGAGGCTGTTTATTCACAAAATCCTCACTGAGGATGATGAGTGGGTACAGGGGGATGAACACATTGCACAGACTACATGTGATCATTTCCAAAACATATTCACAGGAGAAGAAAAGCTTATTGATGAAGTCCCTATGAGCTGCATTCCCAGATTGGTCAAACAGGAACATAATGACAGAATGAAAGATCTGCCTACTATGGAAGAACTTAAAGAGGTGGTCTATTCCATGAACCCCAACTCAGCTGCAGGACCTGATGGAATGAATGGCCATTTTTTCCAGAAATGCTGGAACATTATCAGCAAGGATCTGTTAGCAGTTATTCATGCCTTTTTCAGTGGACAAATTATACCCAAGTTCTTCTCTCATGCTTGCCTAGTCCTTATCCCCAATGTGAATCATCCTAATAAACTCTCAGAGTTCAGACCCATCAACCTGAGTAATTTCACTAATAAGATTATTTCCAAGCTTCTCTTCCTTAGATTAGCTCCTATTCTACCTAGCCTTATTTCCCTTAATCAATCAGGATTTGTTAAAGGCAGAAGCATATCTGAGAATATTATGTTAACCCAAGAGATCATCCACCAGATCAGAAAACCTAACATTGGAAGCAATGTAGTGATCAAGCTTGATATGGCAAAAGCCTATGATAGAGTATCTTGGTCCTACATTTGTGTTATCCTCAGAAAGATGGGTTTTGAGGAAGTTGTCATTGATATGTTTTGGATAATTATGGCCAACAACTGGTACTCTATCATTATTAATGGCAAGAGGCATGGCTTCTTTCATTCCACTAGAGGACTTAAACAAGGAGACCCCCTATCCCCAGCCCTATTTATTTTAGGTGCTGAGATGCTATCAAGATCCCTGAATAACCTCCAGCATAACCCCTTATACCATGGCTTCTATATGGAAAGGAAGGGACCTCAAATCAACCATCTAAGCTTTGCTGATGATATTATCATTTTCACTTCTGGAAGGAAGCACTCTCTTAAGCTCATTATGCATACTTTGGCTACTTGTGAAAGAGTTTCTGGCTAGCTGATCAACAAGGACAAAAGTCACTTCATGCTACACTCCAATGCTTTCAGAACTACCTGTGACAGAATTAAAAAGAGTACATGTTTTCATAAGAAAGAAGCCCCTATTACCTACCTTGGATGCCCTATAGCTGCTGGAAGGTATAAGAACATCTACTTCTCTGAGCTCATCAATAAGATTATCAACAGAATCCTTTGGGGAACTCTAAGATCTTTGAGTTATGGGGCAAGGAAACCTTGATCAAACATGTCCTTCAAGCTCTTCCTATTCATATCCTATCAGCCATCTCCCCACCTTCTACTATCCTTAAGCAAATTCAGAACATCTTGGCTGATTTTTTCTGGGGATGGAGAAATGACAAGAAAAATTACCATTGGTCTTCATGGAGGAACTTGAGTTTCCCCTATGATGAAGGAGGAATTGGTGTTAGGCTTATGTGGGATGTGTGTCAAGCTTTTCAGTTCAAACAGTGGTGGACTTTTAGATCGAAACAAACCTTATGGGGAGATTTTCTTAAGGCAAAGTATTGCCAAAGATCTAACCCCATAAGCAAAAAGTGGGATACTAGTGAATCCCAAGCTTGGAAGCTCATGATGAAGAACAAAATTACTGTGGAGAAACACATCAAATGGAAAATAAGGAATGGTTCTTGCTCCTTTTGGTGGGATAATTGGCTTGGAGTAGGTCCCCTGGCTCAATACACTGCTGTTAGTAACAGATTCAACAAGGATAAAGTTTCAGATTTTATTGAGGATGGACAGTGGAACAGGGATAAGGTCATCCAGGCAGCACCTCACAATCAAGTACACAATATTCTTTCAACTCAGCTCCAGTTACAACAGAACTAGTCTGATCAGGCAGTGTGGAGTCTCAATACAAGTGGCCTGTTCTCTATCACTTCAACTTGGAACGGCATTAGAGAAAAAAGGGAAAAAACCAAAATCAATACCTACACCTGGCAAAATCAGATCCCTTTCAAATGCTCCTTCTTACTGTAGAGAGCAATCAGGGGCAAGCTTCCTACCAATGAAAAGCTTTTGAGATTTGGAATTGAACCAGGTGTCTGCTACTGCTGCTACTCTCCAGGATTGGATACTATAGAACATATTTTCAATTCTGGTAATTTTGCCAAACAGGTCTGGAAATATTTTGCCAACTCCGTAGGCATTCAAACTGATTACCTCCCTCTGAGAAACATGATCATGAGATGGTGGAGCTGCACTTACAACAATGAAGCACACCAGCTGATCCTTCAAGTGATACCAATCTTTATTTGTTGGAACTTGTGGAAAAACAGGTGTGCTGTTAACTATGGGGGCAAACAATCCAACATGACAAGAGTTAAACACTTGGTGATTCTTGACAGATTTAAGCTACTGCAGACTAAGTTCCCTTATATTTCCTAGCCTCTGGGATGGAATAAAATAAGTACACTCTTAGAAAATTGTACTCATGAGACCAGGGTGACAACAATTCAGTGGATTAAACCTCCAGACAGCTGGGTCAAAATCAACACAGATGGGAGTGCTTTAAACAATCCGGGAAGGATAGGAGCTGGAGGAATTCTCAGGAATCAGACTGGTGAATTCATTTTAGCATTCTCAGTTCCTTTGGGGCAGGGAACCAACAATCAGGCTGAATTAGAGGCTGCTAACTTTGGCCTAACTTGGTGTGTGCAGCTAAACTACAAGAATGTAATCCTGGAAGTTGATTCTCAACTACTAGCAAACTGGTTTAGTAACAAAGCAGTAGTCCCTTGGGCCATCTCAGCACACCTACACAAGCTTCACCAATTGGCGACACACTTCAATCACTTCAAATGTATACACACCTTTAGAGAGGCTAACTTTGTAGCAGATTCACTCTCTAAGCACAGCCACCAGATCTTAAATCCTCAAGTCTACTTCAAGATCCAGCAGCTTCCCAAACTAACAGCAGCTTACTTCCACCAGGATTTAGCAGGCATGGCAAGTTTCAGAAGAAGAAAATTGAAGAGAATTAAGGAGCCACCTTGAAAGAGCCTTAACAAAGAGGGCCTACGAAGGTGCTTGAACTCCTTCAGGTCCTTTTCTGATGATTCTCCTGTCATCACTTCTCTTAGATGATCCCCCTAGTTAGGATAGAGTTTTTCTTTCTTAATTGTAAAGGGAGAGTCTCCCTCATTTATGTTTTCCTAGACTCTTTGTATCGAGAGGAGTCCTCTCACAAAGGTGCATAGACAATAGGTCTCTTTCTTCTTTGGAGAAGAGTTGGAGAACCAAATAGCTTTGACTAGTCGGCTACCAATTCTAACTCCACCTTTTGCGAGGTAAGGTTTATGCCCCCCTCCTTGTACTTGTCTTTTCTTTATATATGCTAAGGCTTGGGGGTGTTTCTAAGCCCTTGACCCCCTCAAGGGTCGTTCAAATAAAAATAAAAAAAAATAAAAAAAATAAAAAAAAACCCTGAATCCTAACCCTAAATCATAAACTCTAAACCAAAACACCTAGACCCTAAACCCTAAACCCTAATCTCTAAACCCTAAACGCAAAACCCAAAACCCTAATCCCTAAACCCTATACCCTAAATACTAAATTCTAAACCGTAAACACTAACCATAAAGTAGAAACTCGAAGCCCTAAACAATAAATCCAAAACCCTTAACCCTAATTAGTAAACCTTAAACCCAATATCATAAACACTAAACCCTAAACACTTACCCTAAACCCTCAACCATAAACCCTAAACCCTAACCTTAAACACTTAATCCTACACACTAAATCCTAAATTCTAAACCCTAAACCCAAAATCCTAAACACTAAACCCTAAATCCCTAAAACTTAAGCCTAAACCCTAACCCATAAACCCTAAACCCTAAACACTGACCCCTAAACCCAAATCCCTAACACTAAAACCAAATCCCTAAACCCAAAACCCTAAACCCTAAACCCAAAACCCAAAACCCTAAACCCAAAAATCGCACCTTCATTTCTCAATTTTTTTCTCTCTCTAGCGTCTCACTCTAAAAATTGCTCTCAAAAGACAGCCTATAACGGCTACAGTTCCAAACGTGACACGCACTGCCGGAATGGCGCGTGAGCCGCCGGCAGCGCTCTTCCGACCGCCGGACGAAACTCAAACGGAGCGCCGGAGTGCGAGCTACAAATCCCAACCGGCCACTCGCTCTAATTCATCCCACAGCTCCACGAATTCGCAGAACACTGATGCGGTCAACACTGCGATTTCGGTTCAAGAGCTCGAAGGAACGCGTAAATTTATTTCCCCAGAAGCGACGGTGTTGATTCTTGAAAAAACAGATACAGATATGAATTCAGCTCATCCTGATCCACAACATATCAAAAATCCAGTCGATTCTATCGTCCAAATTGATAGAAATTGCGAGGCGGCTATCGCGAGAACTGCGAGTGAATCGCCAGAATTGCGCCGTCAAATTCGAGAGACTTCGAGTCAATTTCGAGAAGATTCAATTACTGGGGTTTACTCCCCTGTTGTTGAGGTTCAACATACAGAAAGTTCAAGCAAAATGGATGGTGGAATCGCCGGCGAGAAGAATTCCGGCGGAGTTCGAACTCAGAATGTCGGAGGTTCTAGTAGAACTGGAAATACTACTTATTCCAATCCTATGGAGGTTCACAATGCAAACGTTTCCGGCAATAGGAATGGAGGAAACAATAATAATATACAACTAGATCATTCAACTGGCATAGAGATGAACTTGAACGAAAAAATGAATCGAGATGGTCCTAACATGGATACAAATGCTTCATTACCACTCAACTGCAGGAGATAATAGACATACTAGTGCTATCCAGTTAGCGAGAGCAGCAAAAGGCAGGAGGAAGCCAATGATCACTACTCTAAAACTCGAGCCTTAGAAAATTCATTTGAAGAGACTCAATCATCGAATTTTTCTTTCGAATTAAGGCTAATTCTATGCATGTAACTTCAAATTCTAATTTGTGTGTGGTGCAGGATACAAATCAGGTCAGTATATGGAGAAAGTGGACAAGATGAGCAACAAATGGATGAACAAACAAGCCAAAGACATCAAGATAAGGGTGAAGAAAAGCAATCGGGTCGGTCGAGGAGCAAAAATGCTATGCGAATATTGATGCCAACATCGAGGCTCATCTACGCAATGTGGTAAATGAGCAAACCGGTAGAAGTACAAACTCCTCCGAACAGGTTAGTAATCAGAATTACAAACATAAAGAAGGACAGCAGGAGCAGATTAAGAATACCAACCAACAGGGAGAAACTAGCAGAATGCAACAGGGCAACAGTGGAGTTCAAATGGAGTATCAAAATAACTTTCCGAGGATATCCAACAACTATGTTAGGTATGATCCTAATCCTCTGAGCAATAAGAAAGGAGAAACTAAGGTTAATATCAATATAGCTCAAAGCTTTGGGAAACAATTGAATAGTCAGCAGGGTCATGGCCAAAGCAGTTTGAAACAGACTGCATGACTGAACCTGCTCCGTTCACTATTGTTCAATCTTTTGCTGCTCGTTTGAGATATAATCAATCTAAGAATGAAATACCTATCACTTTGGATAGTCCTCTGCATACCACTAGACAAGGACTGCCTGCTGTTCTATTAGATGAGAATGATTATAATGTTAAATTGGCTGAAAGTTGCAAGCATACATTGGTTGGTAAGTTCACTAACACCATGCCAAAAATGGAAATTATTAGGAAGAGTTTCACTCTCCAGACACAACTTACAGGAGGAGTGAAAATAACCCATTTCAATGCTAAACATGTGTATATTGACCTTGATAATGAGTTTGATTATGTGACGGTCTGGACTAAACAAAGGATGAGCATTGAAGGACAACTTATGAGAATTCAAGCATGGACACCTGATTTCACACCTGAAGAGGAGACACCTATAGTTCCTATATGGGTTGCCTTACCGTAACTCCTTGGCACTGCACAATAAGGTACTCTTGACCACCGTGGCTGAGCTCCATAGGCAAAGTCAGATCTGGATTCACCATCTTCTCAAAAGACTAGAGGCGTATGGCGAGTAAAGATTCAGATTGATCTCACCAAGAAAGACCCCCACATTTGGATGGGATTCAAGAACTCTGACCCCAACAAAGGGAGGTGGCAACGAATTCAATATGAAGGTATCCCTGACTATTGTATGTACTGCAAGCACCAGGGACATATGGATAATGTATGTTCTATCAAGAGAAGGGATGAAGAATTCAAAAGAATGAAGGAGAGGGAGGATGATAAAAAGAACAAGACAAAGGCTGAGCAGGAGATAAATGTACAGGTACAAGATAATGGTAAAACAGAGATTAACATTAGATCACAACTTCCACAACAAATGCCCCCAAGGAGACAAGATAGACATAATGAAATGCAAGGACAGACTCAGGAAAACATCCAGATTACAGGTCAAAAACAGGATTCAGCTATACCACAACACAGTCAACATGAACAAGAGATAAATAGCAAAGAAGCACAATGGCAGACTCAAAAAAAGAAGCAAAATAGGAATCAGGAGCAAGCCAGCAGCAAGACTATGTGGAGACCTGTTTCACCTCAACACAAAAGCAGCAAGGAAAGCAACCAACAGGAGGCAGCAGCTTCAGGTATTTTATCTACAATTCAAATTCATAATAATTACACTAACCTTGAAGTACAGGAACCACAAAATATGAACCAGGCTGAAGAAGGGGGCAACAACAGGATGCTGGTCAAAAAGCCTATCAATACAAGGGTTAAACAAGGGCCCATCCACAGTGAACTCTAACAACACAATAACTTTGCAGAATGAGCAGTGCGGTTACCAAAAGTAATATAATGGCGGTATTGACTCTACAATCCCAGCCCCAAACCTCTTGATATTTTGGTTATTTACTGTGAGGAAGAATCTGCTGGAGGTATGGATGGGAGGGTAAAGGAGATACACACTAATTTGCAGGATGGGAATCCAAAAGGGGAGGGAATTGACTCATGTTCTGCATGAGGTTGTGGATAGAGACCATAGTAGTGACTCTAAAGCCCCGCTACCCCTACATCAACCCAAGAGATAATTGGACAACAGTACTTCAAGAAGAAAATGTGCAGGATGATGCAACAGAAAAGCAGACAACCAGGCTCAATAATAAATCGGGAGGAAGACTAAGCAAAAGAAAAGGGATGCTATAAAAAGAGACAGCAGAAAGAGCAAGAATATGGGACAACATATAGAGGCCAACAATCTAGGGAACAGGTTACCAACAGAATCCAGAAAGGTAGGCCATTGCAAGATGACTATGGAGCTTTGAATTACGAAGATGAGATAGATCCCGACAACCTATCCATTGATGAATATGATGAAGAGGAAGAAGAAGTTAGTGATCATCCGATTCGAGCCTTTAGATCCACATTTAATGATGAATGTCAGCAGAGGTTCAGGAGGTGATGTAGCGGCAAGGTCTATCTCCAAGAGGCAGGAAACAAAGCAGACAAGTCGGACAACAAGCCACCATCGGCACATCCGCTACTTCCAGCAGACTCCATCACTAGGTCCAAATCCAAAGGTTTTTAATGATTAAGGCCATTTGTTGGAATGCTAGGAGTATCAACACCCATAGCTCTCTGGAAAGACTTCAAACTCTCAAGAAGATGCATCGGCTATCTTTGATTGCAATCCTTGAGCCCTTTGCAGATAATTCTCAACTTAATATTGTGAGAATTCAACTTCATATGGACTATCTTTATCAGAATCCTAATGGGAAAATCTGGGTGCTTTGGTCTAATGAAATCAAAGGTAACATTCGGAGAATAGTGAGCAAGACATCACCGGAGAATTCAAGCATACTGTACTTAATGAGAAGTTCCCGGTATCCTTTATTTATGCCAAATGTAAGGAACATCCGAGAAGACCTTTATGGGACAAAGTTACTTCATTATGCCACAGGGATATCCCTTGGTGTACTATTGAGATTTCAATGTCATTACAAATATTTAGGAGAAGATAGGAGGAATACCTTACAACTTAAATAAGAGCCTTGAGTTTATTAGTGTTATAGAGGCCCGTGGTCCGGTTGATCTAGGATATTCCGGGCTGCCTTTCACTTGGTGTAATCACAGGATCGCACAGGCCGTGGTTTGGAAGAGGTTAGACAGAGCCATGATTAATGATGATGGCTTGAGGTTATGCCTCAAACTACTATTGAACACCTTTCCTCTGTTGGATCCGATCATAACCCTCTGCTGATGGAAATGACTAGGAAAAATGAAAGTCATGTCAAGTACTTTAAGTTCTGCATTCTGGATTGAAAATAACACTTCATGGAGACTGCTCAGGCTTCTTTGGGATAGGAAAGTCTCTGGTACTCTATGTGGCAACTACATCGAAGTTGAAGAGGTTAACTTCCACCCTTAGTAGCTGGTCCAAGAAAGAGTATGGAGACATTTTTGCTAAAGTTAAGGAGTTTGAAGACAAGGTCGGGAAAGGCGAGGAGGAATTACTTATTACTAACACCGAGGAGTTCAGACAACAGCTACATCTTCTTAATGCTAAC
This sequence comes from Solanum pinnatisectum, assembly GCA_035578085.1. NCBI lineage: Eukaryota > Viridiplantae > Streptophyta > Magnoliopsida > Solanales > Solanaceae > Solanum > Solanum pinnatisectum. Next base: position 12,084,729 of record CM069078.1, on the reverse strand, counting down.
TATATTAAATTTTTGAGGTGGAGGAATCTATTCTCAAGCAGAAAACTCAGCTCAATGGTTTAAAGAAGGAGATACCAATTCCAAATATTTCCATGCTTTGATGAGGAAGAAGAAGAAGATTGTTTCGCACAAAATTTGTACAAACAATGATGTGTGGGTACAAGGTGATGATCGATTGGAGAAGCGACTTGTGAACACTTTTAGGGAATATTTATCGCCGGACTTGTAGAATTGATGAAAGAATTCTCCAACATCCGCCTACCTTGGTTACACAGGAATAGAATTAGAAGCTACAGGAGATGCCTACATTGGAGGAGCTTAGGAAGGTAGTGTTTGCTATGAATCCTAACTCACCCGGTCCCGATGGTATAGGGGCAAGTTCTACCAAGCATGTTGGAATATTATTAAAGAAGACCTGCTGTCGCTGTGCGATCTTTCTTTGTGGCCAAATTATGCCTAAGTTCATGTCACATGCTTTCCTAGTTCTTCTTCCTAAAATTGAGCAACCTAATAGCTTTAATGATCTCAGGCCTATTAGTCTCAAAGAACTTCTCAAACAAGATCATTTCCAAACTGCGAGTTTGAGAATGGTGAAGTTATTCCTTTGCTCATATCGATAATCAATCAGGGTTTGTAAAGGGAAGGAACATCATCGAAAGTATCATGCCGGCACAAGAAATTACTCAGGGCATCAAAACCCAAAAGTGGGGACAATGTTGTGATCAAACCGGATATGACCAAGGCATATGACAGAGTGTCTTGGTCTTTCACCTGTTTGGTGTTGAGAAGATTTGGGTTTGGGGAATTCTTTATTGATATGATCCGAGAATTATGAGCAATAATTGGTATTCTATCATTATTAATGGCCACAGGCATGGTTTTTTTCACTCAACAAGAGGTCTCAAACAAGGAGACCCCTTGTCCCCTGGCCTATTTATTTTAGGTGCGGAGGTGCTATCTAGAATGCTTAACCTTATTCACCAGAATCCCATGTATAGGGGGTTTAATATGGAGCACAAAGGTCCTCGGATCAATCACTTAAGTTTTGCAGACGATGTGATCATTTTTACCTCAATCGACAGCGATCTATGAAACTCATCATGACCACTTTGGAGGAGTATGAACATGTGTCAGATCAACTTATTAACAAGGAAAAGAGTCATTTGATGGTTCCCACTAACACTCAACATGACATTATTGACAAGATCCAAGAAGCTACTGGTTTTTCTCAAAAGGACAGCCCCATCACTTATCTAGGTTGTCCTCTTTATATTGGTAGGCAGAGGATTCTGTACTATTCCCACCGGTCGAGAAAGTATCCAAAAAGTTAGTGGATGGCAGGCTAGACTTCTCAGCTATGGAGGAAAATCATTCTCATAAAGCATGCCTTGCAGTCCATTCCTATTCACATCATGGCTGCAATTTCTCCTCCCAAAGACTACCATCAAATATATTGAAACCATCATTGCAGATTTTTCCGGGGAAGGAACAAGATAGGAGGAAGTATCATTGGGCATCTCTTAAAACCATGTGCCTTCCTTTTGCAGAAGGAGGGTGGGGATAAGAAGGCTCACAGATATTTGCACCTCATTACAATATAAGCTTTGGTGGAATTTCAGAACCAAAAGCTCTCTATGGGTCGATTCCTCAAAGCAAAATATTGCCAAAGGGCCAATCCAGTTGCAAAGAAAATAGATACAGAGCGATCTCTTGTGTGGAGATATTTGATGAGGAATAAGAACACTGTAGAAGAACATATAACCGCAGATTCAACTGGAAGTTGCTCCTTTTGGTGGGATGATTGGCTAGGGATTGGTGCTCTAGCTAAACACACCACCAATATTTCCAGCCTCAATAATGCTACTATTGCTCACTTTCTTATTAATGGCAGATGGAATGAAAGTAAGCCGAGGCGCAAGTTCCACCTTCGCCATTCCTCGATTTTAAACACTAATTTTCGTACCAACAAGGAGTGAAGGATAGGGCTATGTGGAAGAATACCGAGTCCAGGATATTCTCATGTACCTCGGATGGGAAATCTGCAGACCAGGAAGTGCATTCAAATATCCAACTTCCAGATCCGGCCAAAGAATGTTCCCTTCAAGATGTCTTTTCTTTTATGGAGAGCACTTAGAAACAAATTACCTACCAATGAGAATCTAGCAAACTTTGGGGTGGAGCACGTGAAGTGCTTTTGCTGCAATAAACAAGGATGGGATGATGTGGAGCACATATTTAATACGGGTCACTTTGCAGCTCACATCCGGAAAACCTTTTCCATCGATCCGGGAGTCTCCTTTCAGCAGACCTCTTTGAGCAATAGACCGTCGAAGTGGGGAGACAGGCAAGGTAAAAATGAAGCACATAGAAGCATTCGCAAACAATTCCTATTGTAGTTTGTTGGAACTCGTGGAAAAACAGATGTTCAAAGAAGATATGGGGAAGAAATCCAGCATCAACAGAGTTAAATACATGATTCTCAAAGATGTTCTACATCTCCTCAATTCTGTCTTTCCTTACATTCTGGCCTCAAGTGGATGAAGTAGTTGACATGGTCGAAAGTCAGTAAACATGAAGTTAAAGTCACTACAATAATTTGGAAAACACCTCCTCCAAAGAAATACAAGCTGAATACAGATGGCGTGCTCTGTGCAACCTGGAAAGATTGGAGGAGGGGGCATTCGAGGATGATGGAGATATAATATATGCATTCGCAATTCCCTTGGTGAAGGAACTAACAATCGTGCAGAAGTTGAAGCCGCAAGCTATGGCCTTAATTGGTGCATTCAACATGGCTATACTAATATCATTCTAGAAGTAGACTCGAGCTCATTATTAAGTGGCTAAAGCGAAATCGAGTCCTCCTTGGAGAATTCAAAGATTTGTACAAGAACTTCAAACTCTTGTCAATCGGTGTGAATTCTTCCAATGTGGTCACACTTACGGAGAAGCCAACGATCGCAGATTTCCTTTCCAAACAGAGTCATAGACATGATATCATCCAACACTACTACACTTGTAATCGGTTGCCAAATGCAACAAGAGGAGTTATATCCTTGAGAAAATGGGGTCCAAAGTTTCAGGAGAAAGAGATTGAAGAGGATTAAAAGCCACCTTGACTCGCTCTCCTTTGGCTGTTCTTTGGTTTGCCTGTTCAATTTGACTATTTTCTTGATAGGAGTAGCTCTTTGAATAGGTCTTTTTCTTTATTTTCCTTGTAAGGGGAGAGTCTCCCTTATTTATGTTTTCCTAGTATAATTGTATCGAGAGGAGTCCTCTCCTTAGGTGCATAGTACTAGGTTTACTTCTTTTTAGTATGGTGAAGAGTTGAACATGCCTTAGTAGGTAGGTTGATTTCGGAACCAACATAGGTTCGGAGGTTAGGTTTAAGCCCCCCTCCTTGTACTTTTTTGAATTTTATTTATGCTAAGGCCTGGGGGTGTTGCTAAGCCCTTGACCCCCACAAGGGTCGTTCAAATAAAAAAAAAAAAAAAAAAAAAAACCCAAAACCCTGAACCCAAAACCCTAAACCCTAAACCATAAACCATAAACTATAAACCCTAAACCCTAAACTCTAAAGCATAAATCCTAACTCCTAAACCCCAGTATCCTAAATTCTAAATAGAAAACCCTAACCCAAAGCCCTATGCCCTAAACCCTAAACCCTAAACCCTAAAACCAAGACCCTAAACCCGGACCCCTAAACCCTAAACCCAAAACCTTAAACCTACAACTTGAAACCCTAAACTCTAAAACCTAAACCTTAAACCCTAAACCCTAAACCCTAAACACTGAATCATAAACCCTAAACCCTAATATCTAAATCCAAAACCCTAAACCCAAAAACTTAGACTCTAAACCCTAAACCCTAAACCCTAAACGCTAAACCCTAAACTCTATAACCTAAACCCTTAACTCTAAACCCTAAACTTAGAACCCTAAATCTTAAATCCTAAACTTTGAACCCTAAACCCTAAACCCTAAACCGCTTAACCATAAACCCTAAACCCTAAAATCAAAATCCTAAACCCTATACCAAAAAATCTAGAACGTAAACCCTAAACCATAAACTCTAAAACCTAAACCCTAGACTCTAAACCCTAAACTTGGAACCCTGAACCTTAAACCCTAAACTTTGATCCCTAAACCCTAAACTGCTTAACCATAAAACCTAAACCCTACAACCTAAACCCCAAACCATAGCCCTAAACCACTAACCCTAAATGTACAACCCTAAAACATTAATCCTCAACACTAAACCTAAACACTAAAGCGTAAACACTAATCCCCAAATCCCAAAACTCTAAACCCTAACCCAAAATCCTTAAACCTAAACCCTATACCCTAAACCATAAAACCTAAACTCCAAACCCTAAACCCTAAACCATATAGGCTCAACCCTAAACCCTAATCCCTAAACCTAAACCCTAAACCCAAAATCCTGCACTCTAAACCCTAATTCCTATACTCTAAACCCTAAACCTAAACCCTTAACCCTTTACATAAACCCTAAACTCTAAACCTTAAACCCATAATCGTAAATCCTAAACCCTAAACTCTAAAGCATAAAGCCTAAATCCTAAACCCCTTAATACTAAGCTCAAAACCCAAAACCCTAACCCTAACTCAAAACCCTATACCCTAAACCATAAACTATAAACCCTAAACCCTAAATCCGAACCCCTAAACCCTAATTCCTTAACTCTGAACCCTAAACCCTAAACCCTAAACCTTAAACCCTAAACACTAAACCTTAACCCCTAACCCTAAATCCTAAACCCTAAACGCTAAATCTTAACCTATATACCTAAAACCCTATACCCTAAACCCTAAACTCAAAACTAAAAACCCTAGACCCTAAACACAAAACCCAAAACCCAAAACTCTAAACCATCAACCCTAAACCCCTCAATCAAAAACCCAAAATCATAAGCCCTTAAAGATAAACTCTAAACCATAAAGACTAAAACCTAAACCTCTTAATCCAATACTCTAAACCCAAAATCCGAACCCTAAACCCTAAATCACAAACACTAAAGTATAAACCCTAAATCCTAACCCAAAAACCTAAAACCTAAACACTACATCCTAAGCCCTAAATTATAACCACTAATTCCTAAACATTAAACTCTAAACCCTAAACCTAAACCCTAAACCCTAGACCATTACCCTAAACTATTAATCCTAAACCCTAACCTTAAACTCTAAACCCTAAATCCTAAACTCTAAACCCTAAACCCTAAACCCTAACACTAAATTCTAAACTCTAAAAAAAAACACCTAGACCTTAAACCCAAAACCCTAAACTCTAAACCCTAAACCTTAAACACTAAACTTGGAACCCTGAACCTTAAACCCTAAACATCAAAACCCTAAACCGTAAACCATAAATCCAAAACCCTGAATCCTAACCCTTAATCACAAAACCGTAAGCCTAAATCCTAAACTCTAAACCCTAAACCCCAAACTCAAAACCCTAAACCATAAACCCTAAACCATAAACCCCAACCCTAAACTCTTAATCCTAAACCCTAATCCTTAACTCTAAACCTTAAACCCTAAATCCTAAATCTTAAATCCCTAACCCTAAATCCTAAACCCTAAACCCTAAACCTTAACCCCTAAACCCTAAAACAAAATAATTAAACCCATAAACCTAAACCAAAAACCCTAAACCCTAAACCTAAAACCTAAAACCCTAAACCCTAAACTTTAAACCCTTAAACCTAAACCCTCAACCATAAACCATAAACCATAAACCCTAAACTAAAACACCAATCCAAAATCTAAAACCCTAAACCCAAAATCCTGAACCTTAAACTCTAAACCATAAAGCCTAAATCCTAAACCCCTTAATTCTAAACTCTAAACCAAAGCCCTAACTCAAAACCCTAAACCCTAAATGCTAAACTATAAACCCTAACCCTAAACCCTAAACTCGAAACCCTAATCCCAAACATCTAAACCCTAAACCCTAAAACTTAAACATACAACTTGAAACCCTCAACACAAAAACCTAAACCGTAAACCCTAAAATCTAAATACTAAACCTTAAACCAAAAAACCTAGAACTGAAACCCTAAACCCTAAACCTAAACTCTAAAACCTAAACCCTAAACTTGGAACACTGAACCTTAAACCCTAAAGTTTGAACCCTAAACTCTAAACTCTAAACCCTAAACCACTTAACCAAAAAATCCTAAACCCTAATCCATAAACCCTAAACCCTAACCCTAAACCCGAAACTCCAAACCCTAAACCATAAACCCTAAACCCAACCCTAACCTCTTAATCCTACACTTAAAATCCTAAATTCTATACCCTAAACCCTAAATCCTTAACCCTAAACCCTAAATCCTAAACCCTAAATCCTAAACTCTAAACCCTAAACCCTAAACTAGAAACCCTAAACACTAAAACCTAAACCTTCACCCTTAAACATTAAAACCAGATCCTAAAACCATAAACCCTATTCCCTAAACCATAATCCAAAAACTATAAACCCTAAACTCCAAACCCTAAACCCAAAATACTAAACCCTAAGAACTAATCCCTAAACCCTAACCCTAAAACCTTAATCCTAAACCCTAATCCCAAAATCAAAATAATAAACACTAAACCCAAAACCCCAAAACCTAAACATTAAACCCTAAACCCTAGCCCTAAACCCTAAACCCTAAACCCTAAACCCTAAAACTTAAATGCTAAACCCAAACCTCTAACCCTAAACCTAAATCCTAATTCCTTAACACTAACCCCTAAACCCTAACCCTAAACCATATACCCTAGACCCTACACCCTAAACCTTAAACTCTAACCCTAAGCCCTGAACCCTAAACTCTAAATCCAAAACCATATATCCTAAACCCAAAACCCAATATCCAAAACCCTAGAACTTAAACCCTAAACTCGAAAACCAAAACCCTAAACACTAAACTTGGAACCCTAAATCCTAAATCCTAAACCCTAAACCCTGAACTTTAAACCATAAACCCTAAACCTTAAATCATAAACTCTAAACCCTTAACCCTAACCCTAAACCCGTAAGTCAAAAACCTCAACTATAAACCCTTAACCCTAACCCCTAAACCTTAAATCCAAAACCCTAAATCCTAAACCCTAAACCCTAAACTCTTAATCCTAAACCCTAAATTGTAACCCTAAACTCTTAATCCTTAACCCTAAATCCTAAATTCTAAACCCTAAACCTTATATCTGAAACTGTAAACCCTAAATCTTTAACTCTAAACCCTAAACCCTAAACCCTAAACCCTAAACCATAAAACATAAACTCAATTCCTCATAACCTTAATCCCTAAATCATAAACCAAAACCCTAAACCCTAAACCCTAATTCCTAAACCCGAAAACCTAAATCCTAAACTCTAAACCCTAAACCTGAAACTCAAAACCCTAAACCTTAACCCTAAACTCATAATCCTAAACCCTAATCCTTAACTCTAAACTCTAAAACCTAAACCCTAAATCCCTAACCCAAAACCCTAAATAATAAACCCTAAACCTTAGCCCCTAAACCCTAACCCCTAAAACCAAAATCCTAAACCCTAAACCCTAAACCTAAAACCCAAAACCTAGAACCCTAAACCCTGAACCCTAAACCCTAAACCCTAAACCATAAACTATAAACCATTAGGCATAAACACTAAACTTAAACCCCAATTCGAAAATCCTAAAACTTAAACCCTAAACCTTAAACTCTAAAGTCTAAACCCAAAGCCCAAACCCAAAACCCTAAACCCTAAACCCTAAACTATACACCCTAACCCTAAAACCTAAACCCTAAAACTTAAACCTACAACCTGAAACCCTATACAATAAAACCTAAACCCTAAACCCTAAAATCTAAATCCTAAACCCTAAACCAAGAAACCTAGAACCTAAACCGTAAACCCTAAACCCTACACTCTAAAACCTAAACCCTAAACTTTGAACCCTGAACCTTAAACCCTAAACTTTGAACCCTAAACTCTAAACCCTAAACCTTGAACCCTAATCCATAAATCCCAAACCCTAAACACTAAAATCTAATTCCTACACCCTAAACCAAAAAATCCAGAACCTTAATCCTAAATTCTAAACCCAAAACACTAACACCTAACCCCTAAACCTTAAACCCTAAACTTTGATCCCTAAAACCTAAACCGCTTAACCATAAACCCTAAACCTTAAAACCCAAACCCTAAAACTTAGCCCTAAATCATCAATACTAAACCTACAATCCTACACTCTAAACCCTAACCCTAAACCATTAATCCGAAAACCTAAACCTAAACACTAAACCCGAAACCTTAATCCCCAAATCCCAAACTCTAAACCTTAAACCCTAACCCTTAAACCCTAAACCCTAAACCCTAAACCTACAACCCGAAACTCTAAACCCTAAAACCAAAAATCTCAACCCTAAACCCTATACCCTAAACCAAAAACCCTAAACCCTAAACCCTAAACCCTATACCCTATACACGAAACCCATAAAGCCTAAACTCTTAATCCTAAATCCTAAAACCTAAACCCTATATGCTAAACCCTAAACCTAGACCTTAAACCCTAAATCGTACACTCTAAACCCTAATTATTAAAATCTAAACCCTAAACCAAAACCTTTAACCCTAACGATAAAGCCTAAACTCCAAATGCTAAACCCGAAAACCTAAACCCGAAACATGTAACCCAAAAGCCTAAACCCAAAACTTGTAACCCTAAACCCTAAACCCTATACAATACACCCTAAACCATAAACACTAAACCCTAAAGCCTAATCCAAAACCCTAAATCCTAAACCCTAAACTCTAATCCCAAAATCCTAAACCCTAAATCCTAAACTCTAAACCCTAAACCCTAACCCAAAACCCAAAACTTGAAATATAAAACCCAACTCTAAACTAATAATCCTACACTCGAAATCCTAAATTCTAAACCCTAAATCTTAAATCCTTAACTCCAAACCCTAAACCCGAAATCCCTAACTCTAAACCCTAAATCCTAAACAATAAACCCTAAACCTTAATCCTTAAAGCTTAAAATCAAATCCCAAAACCAAAAACCTTAAATCCTAAACCATAATCCATAAACCATAAATCCTAAATTCCAAACCCTAAACCCTAAATACTTAACCCTAAACCCTAATCCCTAAACTCTTACCCTAAAACCTTAATCCTAAACCCTAAACCCCAAATCCAAACTATAAGCCCTAATCCCTAAACCACAAATTCTAACCCCAAAACTAAACCCTAAACTCTAAACCCTAAACCCAAAACCCCAGAACCTAAACACTAAACCCTAAACCCTAGCCCCAAACCCTAAACCCTAAACTCCAAACCCTAAAACTTGAATGCTAAAACTAAACCTCTACACCTAAACCTAAACCCTAATGCCTTAACTCTAAACCCTAAACCGTAACCCTAAATCGAAAAACCTAAACCCTAAACCCTAACCCGAAACCATAAACCCTAAATCCTAAACCCTAAGCCCTAAACCCTAAACTCTAACCCTAATCCCTCAACCTTAAACCCTACACCCTAAACCATATATCCTAAACCCAAGACCCAAAACCCTAGACTTTAAGCAATAAACCCTAAACCATAAACTCGAAACGTGAAACCCTAAACACTAAACTTGGAACCCTAAACCCTAAATTCTAAACCATAATCCTTAAACCCTAAATCTAAATCCTAAACCCTATACCAAAAAATCTAGAACCTAAACTCTAAAGCCTAAACCCTAAACCCTAAACTCTAAAACCTAAACCCTAAACTCTAAACCCTAAATTTGGAACCCTGAACCTTAAACCCTAAACTTTGATCCTTAAGCCCTAAATTGCCTAACCATAAACCTTGAGACGTAAAACCTAAACCCTAAACCATAGCCCTAAACCATTAACCCTAAACCTATAACCTTAAACCCTAACCCTAAACTATTAATCCTAAACCCTAAACCTAAACACTAAACCCTAAACCCTAATGCCCAAATCCCAAACTCTAAACCAAAAACCCTAACCCCTAAACCCTAAACCTTAAACCCTAAACCTATATCCCAAAACTCTAAACCCTAAACCCTAAACCCTAAACCCTATATCCTAAACCATAAAACCTAAACTTCAAACCCTAAACCCTAAACCCTAAACCCTATATGCTAAACCCAAAACCATAATACCTAAACCTTAAACCTAAACCCCAAATCCTTCACTCTAATCCCTAATTCCTATACTCTAAACCCTAAACCTAAACCCTTAACCCTTTATATAAACCCTAAACTCTAAACCTTAAACCCAAAATCGTAAATCCTAAACAATAAACTCTAAAGCATAAAGCCTAAATCCTAAACCCCTTAATACTGAACTCTAAATCCAAAAGCCTAACCCTAACTCGAAACCCTATACCCTAAACCTTAAATTATAAGCCCTAAACCCGAACCCCTAAACCCTTAAACCCTAATTCCTTAACTCTGAACCATAAACCCTAACCTTAAACCATAAACACTAAACCTTAAACCCTAACCCTAAATCCTAAACCTTAAACCCCAAATCTTAAACTATATATCCAAAACCCTAAACCCAAAACTCAAAACCCAAGACCCACAACCCTAAACACTAAACACAAAACCTAAAACTCAAAAATCTAAACCATAAGCCCTAAACCCTAACCCTAAACCCTTAATCAAAAATCCTAAATCATAAACCCTAAAAGCAAAACACTAAACCATAAAGCCTAAACCCTAAACCTCTTAATCCAATACTCTAACCCTAAACCCTAAACTCTAAACCCTAAACATTAAACACTAAACTTGGAACGCTGAACCTTAAACCCTAAACCTCATAACCCTAAACCCTAATCAATAAATCCAAAACCCAGAATCCTAAATGTTAACCACAAAACCCTAAACCTAAATCCTAAACCCTAAACCCTAAACCCAAAACTCAAAATCCTAAACCCTAACCCTAAACTATTAAGCCTAAACCCTAATACTTAACTCTAAACCCTAATCCCTAAACCCTAAACCCTAAACCCTAAATCTCTAACCCAAAACTGTAAACCATAAACCCTAAACCTAAACCCCAAAACCCTAACCCCTAAACCCTAAAACAAAATAATTAAACCCAAAAACCTAAACCCAAAACCCTAAACCTAAAACCCTAAACCCTAAACCTTAAACCCTTAACCCTAAACACGAAACCCTAAACCATAAACCATAAACTATAAACCATAAACCCTAAACTAAAACACCAATCTAAAATTTAAAACCCTAAACCCTAAACCCTAAACCCTAAACTCTAACCCATAAAGCCTAAACCCTAAACCCCTTAATTCTAAACTCTAAACCCAAAGCCCTAACTCGAAACCCTAAACCCTAAACCCTAAACTATAAACCCAAACCTTAAACCCTAAACCCAAACTCCTAAACCCTAAACCCTAAAACTTAAACATACAACTTGAAACCCTAAACTCTAAACCCTAAACCCTAAAATCTAAATCCTAAACCATAAACCAAAAAACCTAGAACCTAAACCCTAAAACCTAAACCCTAAACTCTAAAACCTAAACCCTAAACTTGGAGCGCTAAACCGTAAACCATAAAGTTTGAACACTAAACTCTAAACTCTAAACCCTAAACCACTTAACCATAAAGCCTAAACCCTAAACCATAAATCCTAAACCCTAATCCATAAACCCTAAACCCAAAACTCCAAACCCTAAACCATAAACCCTAAACCCAACCCTAAACTCTTAACCCTACACTCAAAATCCTAAATTCTAAATCCTAAACCCTAAATCCTTAACTCTAAACCCTAAACCTTAAATCCCTAACTCTAAACCCTAAACCTTCACCCTTAAACATTAAAACCTGATCCTAAAACCATAATCAGAAAACCATAAACCATAAACTCCAAACCATAAACCCTAAATACTAAACCCTAAGTCCTAATCCCTAAACACTAACCCTGAAACCTTAGTCCTAAACGCTAATCCCTAAATCAAAATAATAAACCCTAAACACTATACCCTATACCCTAAATCCAAAACCCCAGAACGTAAACACTAAACCCTAGCCCTAAACCCTAAACCCAAAACCCCAAACCCTAAACCTAAACCCAAAAACTTAAATGTTAAACCCAAACCTCAACCCTAAACCTAAATCCTAATTCCTTAATTCTAACCCCTAAACCCTAACCCTAAACCCTATACCCTAAACCCTTAACCATAATCCCTAAACCCTAAACTCTAACCCTAAGCCCGAAACCCTAAACCCTAAATCCTAAACCATATATCCTAAACCCTAAACTCAATATCCAAAACCCTAGACCTTAAACCCTAAACCCTAAACCCTAAACTCGAAACCCAAAACCCTAAACATTAAACTTGGAACTCTAAACCCTAAATCCTAAACCCTAAACCCTACACTCTAAACCCTAAACCCTAAACCCTAAATCCTAAACCCAAAATCCTAAACTCTAAACCCTTAGCCCTAGCACTAAACCCGTAACTCGAAAACCTATACCATAAACCCTAAACCCTAAGCGCTAAACCTTCAACCAAAAACCCTAAATCCTAAAACCTAAACCCAAAACTCTTAATCCTAAACCCTAAATTGTAACCCTAAACTCTTAATCCTCAACCCTAAATCCTAAATTCTAAACCCTAAATCTTATATCCTGAACTCTAAACCCTAAATCCATAACTCTAAACCCTAAACACTAAAACATAAACCATAAATTCAATACCTCATAACCTTAATCCCTAAACCATAAACCAAAACCCAAAATCCTAAACACTAATTCCTAAACCCTCAAACCTAAATCCTAAACGTGAAACTTGAAACCCTAAACTATAAACCCTAAACCTTAACCCTAACCTCTTAATTCTAAACCTTAATCCTTAACTTTAAACCCTAAACCCTCAACCCTAAATCCCTAAACCTAAACCCTAAACCTTAACCCCTAAACCCTAACCACTAAAACCAAAAACCTAAACCCTTAACCCTAAACCTAAAACCTAAAACCCAAAATCCTAAACCCTAAACCCTAAACCCTAAACCCTAAACCCTTAACCCTAAACCCTAAACACTAAACCCTAAACCATAAACTATAAACCATTAACCATAAACCCTAAACTTAAACCCCAAATCAAAAATCCAAAAACCTAAACCCTAAACCCTTAACTCTAAACCATCTAGCCTAAATCCTAAACCCCTTAATCGTAAAGTCTAAACCCAAAACCCTAAACCCTAAACCCTAAACTATAAACCCTAACCCTAAAACCTAAACCCTAAAACTTAAACCTACAACCTTAAACCCTATACAATAAAACCTAAACCCTCAACCCTAAAATCAAAATCCAAAACCCTATACCAAAATATCTAGAACCTACACCCTAAACCCTAAACCCTAAACCATAAACTTTAAAACCTAAACCCTAAACTCTAAACCCTAAACTTGGAACCTTGAACCTTAAACCCTAATCTTTGAACCGTAAAATCTAAACCCTAAACCCTAAAATGCTTAACCATAAACACTAAACCCTAATCCATAAACCCTAAACCCAAAACCCTAAAATCTAAATCCTACTCCCTAAACCAAAAAGTCTAGAACCTAAACCCTAAATTCTAAACCCAAAACTCTAAAACCTAACCCCTAACCCTTAAACCCTAAACTTTGATCCCTAAACCCTAAACCGCATAACCATAAACCCTAAACCCTAAAACCGAAACACTAAAACTTAGCCCTAAATCACTAATACTAATCGTACAATCCTACACTCTAAACCCTAACCCTAAACCATTAATCCTAAAACCTAAACCTAAACCTTAAACCCGAAACCCTAATCTCCAAATCCTGAACTCTAAACATTAAACACTAACCCTTAAACCCTAAACCCTACACCCTAAACCTATTACCCAAAACTCTAAACCCTAAAACCAAAACCCTCAACCCTAAACCATAAACCCTAAACTCATAACCCTAAACCCTAAATCATATACCCTATACCCTAAACCCATAAAATCTAAACGCTTAATCCTAAACCCTAAACCTTATATGCTAAACCCTAAACCTAAACCCTAAACCCTAAATCATACCCTCTAAACCCTAATTACTAAAATCTAAACCCTAAACCTAAACCTTTAACCCTTAACGATAAACCCTAAACTCCAAATCCTAAACCTAAAATCATAAACCCAAAACCTGTAACCCTAAACCCTAAATCCATAATCGCTTCCTCATTTCCCAATTTTTTTCTATGTCTAACGCAGCTCACTAAAAAGAACGCTCTACAGCATAAGCCTAATAGCTATATTCCCAGCAACTACCGGAATGGCGCGTGAGCCGTCGGTAGGCACTGTACGGCCACCGGACCAAGCTCAACAGGAGCGCCTCAACCAAACGAGCAAAACCCACCATCAACTACCCTCTAATTCATCCTACAACTCTGTGAATTCGAGAAACAATGAAGTGATGAACAGTGCAAATTCTCAGAGAGAAATAGATGGCAATCAGAAAATTATTCCCCCAGTTCACGATAGCTTGAATCGAGTAACGATGGTTTAGGGGAATGATTCTACTAGTCAATACCTACAATATACTAAAAAATCAAATGATTCTATCTCGCCAATTGAGAGATCTGGATAGGCGATTTCTGGAGGAATCACCGAAAAATCACCGAAAATGCGCCTTCAAATTCGAGCACACTCCCATCAATTTCAGGGCGAGTTGAGCATTGGGGATTACTCTCCTGGTGAAGAGGTACATCCCACTGAAGTTGCAAGAAAAACGAACGGTCCAATCGCCGGCGACAAGGATTCCGATGGTCGAGCAGTGAAAGAACAAAAAACTTTTGGCGGCGTTGATGAAGGAATCTATCCCAATGAAAAGGAGGTTCATCACACTAACATACACACTAATGTTGCACAAGAGCAAACTCAAAACGAAATTCCGTCAAGTAATCAGCCAATTGAGTCTGAAGAACTCATCTGCAGAACTGGGACTAAGTCCCAGGAGCACCAAGGAGCAAAGTTTCAAAAACAAGAACAATGTACAGCTGATGAGCAACACGTGGAAATACAATCAAAATAATATGATCAAGAGCCAAAACAAATGTAAAATGATCAATACGATACTACAAGTCCTACAACTATGGAAGTGGTGGAGGTGGAGAGTTCCACACAATTCTCCTTTGGAGTTAGACCTACAGATACCATTCCAATCAGTGGGGAACAACAGAGGTCAGGTGGGGAGGTAAATATCACTAACGTTCGTAATTTGAATCAAATGTAGATACAATTCTGACTAATGCTTCATGGCGTGAACGCAAAGAGGATGTCCAATAAGCGGTAAGTACACTAACTCTAATCATAAACACGTCTTTGTTAATTTGAGCGGTAGTGATGATAGTCATAAGCAGTTCTTTGCAAATCGCAAAGGTTAGTAGTTCGAATGATTTTGAACAAAGAAAAAGGGACTATAATGTGCAAGGTCACGATAATGGAAAGAAAAGGAATTCGATACAAAGAGGCAACGAGGAAATCACGATCACAATAACTACTATAAGGAATTCCTAAGATATCTAGTAATTTTGATGTACATAAGGCTAATGATCGGAAAAACGGACCAAACCCCATCATCGCTCCTGCACTGGCGGACAAATGAGGGTCAAAATAACAAGCAAGATCAAAATATTGAACCAGCACCTTATACTGTGGTTCAAACTTTGGCTGCAAGACTCAGACAAATTCATGCTGCACATGCTGATCCCATTGAACTGGTAGCCCCCAGACACACGACCAAGCAGGGCCAACCTGCAGTGATCTATGATATGGATGACTTCATGAATAAATTGGTTGTGGACTGTAAATATACCTTGATAGGCAAATTCAGTGCCACCATGCCTAAGGTGGAATTCATTCGGAAAAGCTTCATCTTGCAGACTTAGCTCAATGGGGGGGGGGGGTCAATATAGCTCACTATATTGCAAAACATGTGTTTATAGATTTGGAGAATGAGCTGGACTATAACACTGTATGGACACAACAGAGAATGACCATTGAAGGTAAACTGATGAGAATACAGGCCTGGACCCCTAATTTTAGACCTGAGGAGGAAACTCCTATAGTTCCTATATAGGTTCTGCGACCAGGGCTTCCATGGCATTGCTTCAAAAAGGAATTCATCACACCTCTGCTTGATTCTGTGGGAAAGGTGTTGTACTTAGACACAGCCTCTATTAAAAGAACTAGAGCTTGTATGGCCAAGGTGAAAGTACAAGTTGATCTGACAAAGGCAAGACCAAGACATGTATGGATAGGATTGGATGATGAAGACTTCACAATAGGGAGATGGCAGGCCATTGAATATGAAAACAATCCCCCTTACTGTGTATATTGCAGACACCAAGGCCACATGATAGAAGATTGTAACTTCAAAGTAAGGGATGAAGAATTCAAGAAAAGGAAGGAGCTAGAAACAGACAAGGCAAACAAAAACAAAGGGGAACAACTACAGCAGGGAAAGGATATCACACAAACTAAAGCAAATGAACAGGAAGAAAAGCATAAACACAACAACAGGGAAGGGAACTATCAAGAACACAATACACAGCAAAAGGAAGAAGGATGGCAAACACAAAAAAGGAGAAATACCAAACAGCAGGTGGACAGACCACAAAAATCAATATGGAGACCTACCTCACCATAGAGCAGGTAGACAAGGGAGCACCAAATAAACACAGCTCAACAAACAGGTATTACTAATAACCATAATCAAAATGCTTTTACTAACTTACACATGTAGGAGGAGCAGAAGGAGGACAGGGAAGGACCTTTTAACACTTGAGGGACACCACCACATGAAACACAAAATAGAAGGGACAAAAAATAAGACAAAATAGACCAGACCAGACACAAAGGATGCAAGGATAACATGAAGAACTCAGGTATTGACTCAATGCTCCCCACCCCTGTAAACCCCAATATTGGTTCTATGGTTGTTACTTGTAATGATGAAGCTGAAGGAGGGATGGATGGGGGATGTCAGGAGAACCACACTAACCTGCAGGAAGGGGTATCCAAAGGGGATTCGCCTCATGTTGCATGAGGGTATGGATAGTGACCACGATTCGACCTTAAAACCCCTGCTACCACTAAAGTTTCACAAAGACAAGTCAAGGAATCAACAAACTCAAGAACAAATTATAGCGAAGATCTCAATCTCGGTGTGAAGTAACCATATTGAGGGGTCTTTGGCTAATGTCTTGGGATCCAAGGCTAGTTCCAGCAAGTAGGATGGCACCTCTAAAAGCAAGAACAAACCTAGCAAAAAGAAGAGGGATGCAGCCGAAGAAAGCAGAACATGCAAATGGAGGTGTGCAACAAGGGAACAGGAAAAAAAATGAGGAGTGTAAGAAATTTATTATGGTTGATGATCAATAGGGTATGGATATCACTCCTCTGCAGGCTCGATATATGACCCTATTCCCAAGACTCCACGGACAAAGAACGAGCAATCTGTCGAATTCTATCCCTATCATAGATGAGTATCTTGTGATTAATTACGAAGATGAATTGGATGGGGATAATCAATCTTTCAAAGAACAAGATGATGAAGAGGAAACTAGTGAAATGTTAATCGAGCTTTCGGTCCCAATTATGACCGTGTCCTTGAAAATGAAATACAACAGATCACGGACAAACAGGGCCTATCTCCAGGGATTTCACCATGTGATTCCACTTCAAAAATCAAGACATCAACAACATCGCTGCAGTGGACCAAACACTAGACTTTTTACCTCCAAATCATCTCAATGATTAGTACAATTATTTGGAATGTGAGGGATTACTACTCAAGGAGCTTTGGAAAGGATCAAAACTCTCGGAAGCTTCATCATCTTTCTATTATGGCCATTCTAGAACCTTTTTGAGATAATTTGATTCAATCATTTATGCACCAAATGAATATGGAGCAGGATGAGTAATGGTAATGGAAAGATTTGGCTTATTTGGAGCAAGAATATTGGTATGTAGTCCTTGAGGAAGATGACCGCAGATCACTTGTGAATTCTCTCACAATGAAATTCAAGAACACTTCACCATTACCTTTGTGTATGCTAAGTGTAAGGACCAACTCGAGAAGGCCCCTCCGGGATGTAATGCTTCATCATCCGCAGATAATAATAAAACACGGTGCTCATTAGGAGACTTCAATGTTATTACCTCTATGGAGGAGAAGGTGGGAGGTGTTCCTACAATATGAGGAAAAGTCTTGATTTCATTCTTTGTCATTGAAGCTCGTGGATTGATAGATCTTGGTTTCAGTGGACATAAATTTACTTGGTCTAATAAAATGGGAATACATCATAGAATTTGGAAAAGGTGGATAGAGCCTTGGTCAATAATAAATGGTGGAAATGATGCCTCGGACTACCATCACTCACTTGCCTTCAGTAGGATCGGATCATTGTCCTTTGTTGATGGAAATGATTCCTAAAGAGGAGGAGCACATCAGTACTTCAAATTTCTAAATCATTGGGTGAACAACCCAACTTTATAGATCTTGTGAAATCCTGTTGGGAAAGAAATGTAGAAGGAAGCGTGTGGAGATTCCACCAAAATCGAAAAGGTGTCCAACACCCTTAGTGTGTGGTCTAGAAAGGAACTTGGTGATATCTTCACAAAGTCGTGGATTATGAAGAAAAGGTGAGAACTATCAAGACAATTTTATTCAGAGCAGACAGAGGCCAGCAGAACAATCTTACAGGTGAATGCAGAGTATATCGTTTCTAAAACTTGAGGATTCCATTTTAAACAAAAACACGATTACAATGGTTCAAGGAAGGAGATGCCAATACCAAATATTTTCACTCCTAATGAGGAGAAGAAGAAGGTTGTTCATTCACAAACTTTTGACAGAGGATGGAGAATGGATACGGAGAGGAAACTATTGCCAAGGCGCATGTGACCACTTTGGAAGGTTTTCACAGGATAATAAGACTATCAATGAAGGAGGCCTGGACTGCATTCAAAGAAGGGTCACTCAGGAGCAAAACAAATGTCTAATCTCTATGCCCACTTTGGAGGAATTAAAAGAAGTAGTTTTCTCCATGAACCCTAACTCAGCAGCTGGACTAGATGGGCTGAATGGACATTTCTTTTAGAAGTGCTGGCATAATATTAAACAGGACCTTCTTGAAATCATTCAAGCATTCTTCTGTGGACAGGTGATACCCAAATATTTTTCCCACTCCTGTATTGTTCTTCTTCCTAAAGTGAACAATCCCAACAAGTTGAAGGAATTTAGACCTATCAGCCTCAGCAACTTCACTAGCAAGATCATTTCCAAGCTATTGAGTTCCACACTTGGCCCTATACTACCAGACTTGGTTTCTCTCAACCAATCTGGTTTTGTAAAGGGGTAGGAATATTTCTGAAAACATCATGTTGGCACAGGAGATTATTCATCAAACCAAGAAACCTAACAATGGCAGTAATGTTATCATTAAACTTGACATGGCTAAGGCATATGATAGAGTTCACTGGCCTTACATATGTCTAGTGCTGAGAAGAATGGGTTTTGATGAAGTCTTTATTGATATGGTTTGGAGGACAATTGGTATTCTATTATAGTCAATAGCAAGAGATATGGTTTCTTCAAATCTACGAGAGGACTCAAACAAGGAGACCCCCTCTCCCCTGCCCTATTTATTTTAGGTGTAGAGGTCCTATCCAGATCTCTTAACAGGCTGCATAACAACCCAGACTATCATGATGGTTTCTTCATGGAAAAGAGAGGTCCTCAAGTTAATCATCTACGCTTTGCAGATGACATTATCATATTAACCTCAGGCAGACAGAAAACCCTACAACTCATCATGCAGACTCTGAGTGCCTATGAAAACATTTCAGGACAATTAGTGAACAAGGAGAAAAGTCATTTCATGATTCATTCTAATACTTTCAATAGTACTAAGGATAGAATCATAAGAGTGACAGGTTTTAAGCACAAAGAAGGAGTCATTACTTATCTAGGCTGCCCTTTATTTGTTGGCAGGCCTAGAATTATATATTTCTCAGACCTCATCAAGAAGGTGATCAACACGATTACAGGTTGGCATACTAAAATTCTTAGCTATGGGGGCAGGGTAATTTTAATCAGACATGTTCTACAATCTTTGCCTATTCACCTGTTGTCTGCAATTACCCCCCTTGTTACTATCCTCAAACAAATCCAAGGAATGATAGCAGACTTTTTTTGGGGCTTGAGGAATGACAGGAAGATATACCATTGGTCCTCATGGAAAAACCTAAGCTATCCTCTAGATGAAGGAGGCATAGGTGTGAGGAACTTAAAAGATGTTTGCAGGGCCTTTAAATACAAACAGTGGTGGATCTTCAGAGCAAGAAAAACACTCTGGGGGACTTTCTCAGGGCTAAATATTGTCAGAGATCAAATCCCATAAGTAAGAAATGGGATACAGGATACTATTACTCGGAAGCGGTGATGCATAACAAAAAGCAAGCTGAGGAACACATCCAATGGAGAATCAACTCTGGTAGCTGCAATTTCTGGTGGGATAATTGGCTTGGTGTTGGACCTCTTGCTAGATTTACTAATGATAGCAAGATGCTCAATAATACTAAGGTTGCAGAGTTCTTAATGAATGGACAATGGAATTATGACAAGCTGAGACAACAGGCTCCTCCATGCCAATTAGCCAACATCCTTGCAACAGAACTTCACTACCAGCAGGACACACCTGACCAAGCCATCTGGAATCAGAACAATGATGGACACTTTACTTGCTCCTCTGCTTGGAATGCTATAAGAGATAAGAGGAACAAATCTAAGTTTAATTCCTTTATTTGGCATAAGAACATTCCTTTTAAAGCTTTTTTTCTTTTGTGGAGAGCCTTAAGAGGTAAACTCCCAACTAATGAAAAACTAACTAAGTTTGGCAATGAGCCGGCAAAGTGTTTTTGTTGTAACAGGTCTGGAATAGATACTATAGAGCATATCTTCAACAATGGACACTTTGCTAACTATGTATGGAAAAGTTATTCTGAAACTGCAGGCATCACCACAGATCACAGCTCACTGCCTCAATTGATCATGCAATGGTGGTCAACTAAACCAAACAATGAAGCTCATAGATTGTTGATACAGGCCACACCAATCTTCATCTGTTGGAATTTGTGGAAAAACAGATGTGCGAGCAAATATGGAGGCAAACAGTCCAATATGAGCAGAGTTAAATATTCCATATACAAGGATAACTACAAACTAATGAACACAATATTCCCTCATATCAGATGGCCATCTAACTGGAAGGATCTCATAGCAATGGGGGAAAACTGTATTCATGACACTAAAGTGACCTTGGTTATGTGGAGAAGGCCACCAAAAGATTGGGTAAAGCTCAACACAGACGGTAGTGCACTAGACAATCCTGGAAAGCTAGGTGCTGGAGGTATCATCCAAGGCCACAGGGGAGAAATAATATTAGCCTTCTCCACACCAATGGGAGAAGGAACTAGTAATCAAGCTGAAATTAGAGCTGCTATATTTGGCATGACTTGGCTCCTCCAACTAGGCTACAAGAATGTCCTTTTGGAAGTGGATTCGCAGCTACTAGTTGACTGGATCATGGCAAAAACTAAACCACCTTGGAGTGTTAACACGCAGGTACAGCAGATGAAGGCACTTATAGGGCAGACAAGCAACTTTAGATGCAAACATACATACAGAGAAGCCAACTCAGTGGCTGATTCTTTAGCAAAACAAAGTCACAAAATTACGAGCCCCAACATATATAGCAATAGTCAACAACTGCCCAAGGAAGCACGAGCACACTATCAACTAGACATTCTGGAAATGGCAAATTTTAGAAGAAGGAAAATCAAAAGAATCAAAGAACCACCATGAGGAAGACCCTCCTCAACATAGTTATAATTTTCGGTTATAGCTTAGTTTATTATTTTCTTTTCAGTATTGTAAGGGGAGAGTCTCCCTTGTTTATGTTTCCTAGATTCTCTCAGACGAGGAGTCCCCTCGCCTAGGTACATAGTCTCTAGGTTTCCCGTTATAGTATGGGGATGAGTTGACTTTCCTTAGCAGGAAGGTAGACTTATGAACCACCTTAGGATTGGAGGTTAGGTTTACGCCCCCATCCTTGTACCTTTTATTTATATATTTATGCTAAGGCCTGGGGGTGTTGCTAAGCCCCTGACCCCCTCAAGGGTCGTTCAAATAAAAAAAAAAAAACCCTAAACCCAAAACTTGTAACCCTAAACCCTAAACCCTAAATCCTAAACACTAAACCCTAATACTAAACCCTAAAGCTTAAATCCAAAACCCTAAATCCTAAACCCTAAACTCTAATCCTAAAATCCTAAACCCTAAATTCTAAAGTCTAAACCCTAAATTCTAAAGTCTAAACCCTAAATGTTAACCCTAAACCCAAAACTTGAAACCCTAAACCCAACTCTAAACTCTTAATCCTACACTCGAAATCCTAAATCCTAAACCCTAAATCCTAAATCCTTAACTCTAAAACCTAAACCCTAAATCCCTAACTCTAAACCCTAAATCCTAGACAATAAACCCTAAACCTTAACCCTTAAAGCTTAAAATTAAATCCCAAACCATAAACACTAAATCATAATCCATAAACCATAAACCCTAAACTCTTAACCCTAAACCCTAAATACTTAACCCTAAACCCTAATCCCTAAACTCTTACCCTAAAACCTTAATCATAAACCCTAAACCCAAAATCCAAACTATAAGCCCTAATCCCTAATCCACAAATTCTAACCCTAAAACTAAACCCTAAACCCTAAACCCAAAACCCAAAACCCAAAACCCCAGAACCTAAACACTAAACCCTAAACCCCAGCCCTACACCCTAAACCCTAAACCCCAAACCCTAAACCCAAACCCTAAAACTTCAACGCTAAACCTAAACCTCTACCTCTAAACCTAAACCCTAATTCCTGAACTCTAAACCCTAAACCCTATCCCTAAACCATAAACCCTAAACCCTAAACCCTAATCCTAAACCGTAAACCCTAAACCCTAAACCCTAAGCCCTAAACCCTAAGATCTAAGCCTAAGCCCTCAACCCTAAACCATAAATCCAAAACCATATATCCTAAAGCCAAGACCCAAAACCCTAGACCTTAAGCCATAAACCCTAAACCTTTAACTCAAAACCTAAAACCCTAAACACTAAACTTGGAACCCAAAACCCTTAACCCTAAACCCTAAACCCTAAATCCTAAACTTTAAACCCTTAACCCTAACCCTAAACCCGCAACTTGAAAACCTAAGCCATAAACCTTAAACCCTAAACCCTAAACCCAAAACCCAAAACTCTAAACCCTAATCCCTAAACCCTAAACCCTTAACCCTAATCCTAAGCCTAAAACTCAAAAACCTAAACCATAAACCCTAAACACTAACCGTAAACTCTTAATCCTAAATCCTAAATCCTAAATTCTAAACCCTAAACCCTAAATCCTTTATTTTAAACCCTAGATGTTTAACACTAAATCCTAAACTCTGAACCCTAAATCTCTAACTCTAAACCATAAACCCTAAGCCCTAAACCCTAAACCCTAACCCTAAGATCTAAGGTCCAAACCCTAAATCATAAACCATATATCCTAAACCCAAAACAATAAACTCAAAACCCGAAACCCTAAACACTAAACTTTGAACCCTAAACCATAAATCCTAAACCCTAAACCCTAAACCCTAAACCCTAAACCCCAAACCTTAAACCCTAATCCCTAAACCCTAAACACTAAACTTGGAACTCTAAAACTTTAACCCAAACCCTAAACCCAAAATCCTAAACTCTAAACCATTAACCCTAAACTCTACACCCTAAACCCAACACCATAAACCATAAACCCAAAACACTAAATCCTAAACCCTAAACCCTAATCCCTAAAGCCTAAAACCTAAACCTAAAACCCTAAACCCTAAACCCCAAACCCTAAAAATCCTCTCTCTCTACAACTTCTCTCTAGGAAAAAGCTCTCAAGTACGACTTAAGTGAAAATGAAGGCAGCCATGGGGCCCGATCCCCCTCTCGATCTAGAAAAATTTCGTTCAAATGACACGATTGTAGATATCGTTGATATGAATCCAATGCAAGTTAATCATCAAAAAACTCCAACCACAGCTCTGGGAATTTGCCAAAAATAGCCAGAATCACTGTAGCACCTTCCAAAAGTGAAACTGCTGAAAATCATGAAAATATTTCTAATTCTCTTGTTGTTGTTAATATGCCAAATGTAATTGTTGAAGATGATAGATCTCTACCATATCTATAACATATCCAAAAATTAGACAATTCCACTATGCCAATTGAGAGAAATCGACCGGCGAAAATCAGAGAAATTTTCGGCGAAACGCCATTCAAACAGACTGAAATTCGTCCCTCTACCGGCGAATTTTATGGTGGTGCACCTACTGGGGTTTGTATACCTCCCCACAACGCACCTTCCATAAAAAGCCCATCGAGTTTGGACGGTGACATCGATGGTGATGACAAATTCGCCGGATTCACTGGTTTTTCGGCAAGGATCTTGGACCAAAACCAAAGCCAAACTGTAGCTAGCAACATTCTGATCACAACCGTCCAAAAATCCCCAACAATTGACATAGGAAATGCGTCGAATTTCAATTTGAAGCTCCGCCCACAACAGCAACATTTCGGCGCCGCCGCCGCCGCCGCCGCGACAGCGGCTGAAAAATCCAATTCTCAATGGATTCCGATGAAGAATCCTACCAGCAATATGAATATGCAAAAAGCCCCAATTTGTTCTGACCAGGCTGGATTTAAATTCACTTCTAGGGTTTTGGTGGAGCTGCCGGACGACGGCGGAGCTCCGGTCTCAAAATTGGCAATGCCAAACTGTTCATCTTGATGAGGAGAATATAAATCCACAAAAAACCCTATCAGGTAATTCCTCCTCCTCTTCAAATTTAAGAATTAGGGTTTTCCCTCACTATGCCGGCGCCGGCGCTGAAGCTCCGGCCACCGAAAAATCCCAAATCCAATCTGATTCTACTCCTCCACCCCCAGCAACCTCCATGACCAAATATTCCAACCTAATTCCTCTCCTATCATTCCTTGTCTCATTTCTACAAACTAATCCGATTTCGTTAAAGGGAGGAGTATATCAAAGAATATCATGCTTGCTCAAGAAATTGTCCATGTAATCAATCAAAAGAATCTAGGGGGAAATGTGGTTATAAAACTCGATATGGCCAAAGCATATGACAGAGTCTCTTGGGCCTTTACTTGCCTTGTTCTTTGGAGAATAGACATCTGTGAGGTTATTATCGATATGATTTGGAGGACTATGGCAGAAAATTGGTATTCTGTGATTGTGAATGGAGTTAGACATGGCTTCTTCCACTCCACTAGAGGCTTAAAACAGGGTGATCCACTCGCACCTGCCCTATTTATTTTAGGAGTAGAGGTTCTGGCCAAATTGTTGAACAACCTTAACTATAACCAATTCTTTCGGGGTTTCTACATGGAAAAGAGAGGTCCACAAGTTAAGCACCTCAGTTTTGCAGATTACGTTATTATTTTCACCTCGGGCAGCAAACGATCTATTGAGTTGATTATACAGACTCTTACTGACTATGAAAATTGCTTCGGGTAGCTTATCAACAGGAACAAAAGTCACTTTATGGTCTCTCCCAATGCTCATTCCCCTACCATTGCCCTCATAAAAATGATCACGGGGTTTGCTCAGAGAGACGATTACTTATCTTGGTTGTCCACTTTACATTGGCAGGCAGAGGATCTCACACTTCTCTGGCATTATCTCTAAAGTGGTCGGCAGGATTTCTGGTTGGCAAACAAAAATGCTTAGTTATGGTGGTAAAGCTACTCTCAGTAAGCATGTTCTCCAGTCTCTCCCTATTCACCTTCTTAGTTCAGTTTCTCCCCTTTCTACTATCCTGAACGAGATTGAAAAGTTGATCGTGGATTTCTACTGGGGCATGAAAAATGGGAAGAAAATATACCATTGGGCATCTTGGGAAACTTTATGTCATCCTTGTGAAGAAGGTGGGGTTGGTTTTAGAAAGATCCGGGATGTTTGCAAATCCCTTGAACTCAAACAATGGTGGAATTTCAGGACTAAAGAGTCACTCTGGAGGGAATTTCTTCTTGCTAAATACTGCCAACGCTCTCATCCGATTTCCAGGAAGTATGACTCTGGTGAATCTTCTACTTGGAAGAATCTTATGGCTAACAAACAAATTGCAGAAGAAAACAGACTTTGGAAGATAAACTTGGGCAATTCTAGTTTTTGGTTGGACAATTGGCTTGGCATTGGTTCTCTTGCTACTCACAGAACCCTGTCGGGTAGACCGCGCAGGGCAACTATTTCAGATTTTCTTTGTCAAGGCCAATGGAGGATTAACCGACTTCATCAGCAGCTCCCACAAAACCTGGTTGCCCATATCCTTAGCCAGCAGCTTCTCTTTCATCGTGAAATACCTTACAAACCTTACTGGAAGGCCAGTATTCGAGCATATTCTCTTGTTCTTTATCTTAGGGCGTAATTAGAGTTACGAATCCTACTTCCTTGATTGATAGGAAAACTTGGCAGAAGCATGTCCCCTTTAAATTCTCCTTTACTCTTTGGAGAGCATTGAGGAATAAGCTTCCTACTACAGTTAGAGTTCTTACTTTTGATCCGAAAGACACCACAAATTGTGTTTGTTGCCGTACTCCTGGTTACGAAAATGTTCAGCATGTTTTAGCGTCGGGTAACTCTGCTAGAGGTGTTTGGACATTTTTCTCTCTTTCGATGGGTTTCAGACATGTTCCAACTTCCCTTAAGAACCTCCTTGTGTATTAGTGGAATCAGTCTACCGATATTGGCCCTCATCAACATATTCTCAGATCCCTTCCTATCTTTATTTGTTGGAACCTCTGGATGAACAGATGTGCTGCAAGTATGGATCTAAATAGTCCAATATGCTTAGGGTGAAGTTTGGTATTACTAGTGACATCTACAAGCTCTTGAAGACGACTTATCCTTACTTTCACTGGCCTTCAGAATGGGGACAATTGAGTGCTAAAGTGGATTGGTGCATCTATGAGATCAGAATTACTAGAGTTTGTTGGTCTAGACCGGCACCTGGACTAGTCAAACTCAACACCGATGGTAGTGCTCTTGGCAACCCAGGGAGAATTGGTGCAGGAGGCATACTTAGAGATTGTAATGGAGACCTCATATATGCTTTTGCTAGCCCTCTGGGAGTTGGGACTAACAATCAGGCTGAGCTTGAAGCGGCTTGTATTGGACTAGCTTGGAGTCTAGATAATGGTTACTCGGGGGTTATTCTTGAAGTTGACTCAGAGCTTCTAGTCAGCTGCATTGATGGCAGGATAGCACCCCCTTGGCATATCCACCACTCCTTTCTCAGACTTCAGGACATCACTCGCCAGTTTCACACCTTTTCGTGTCGTCACATATATAGAGAGGGCAATACGGTTGCTGATGCATTGTCCAAACACAGCCATACCACACTTGCTGCCACTTATTTCACTTAGATTCATGACCTACCTATTCATATCAGAGGGCTACTCAGGACAGACAAGCTTGGTTTAAGTAACCTCGCATGAAAGAAAACTAAGAGAATTAAAGAACTGCCTTGATCTCCTTGCTGATAGTTTGACTACGATGTAAGGCCTCACCATACCATTATAGAGCTATATTTTCTTTTGGATACCATCGAGCTGTCTTCATTATAGTTCTCTCTTATTATTGAGTTAAGGTTATATGATGAAAGACCTTATAGGGCGCAGGCTTTTTCCTTTCTTGTTTTCACTTGTAAAGGGAGAGTCTCCCTTATTTACGCTTTCCTAGTTTCTTTGTATCGAGAGGAGTCCTCTCACAGGTGTTTAGAAGCTAGGTTCCATTTTATAGGATTGGGAAAGAGTTGATTGAACTTAGTAGGATGACTGACTTATGAACCACCATAGGATTGCAGGTAAGGTTAAAGTACCCCTCCTTGTATCTCGTTTTTCTATTTCATTTATGATAAGGCCTGGGGGTGTTGCTAAGCCCTGACTGTGGGTCATTAAATTAAAAAAAAATAAAAAAGAATAAAAAAATACCATGAACCCAAAACCCTTAACCTTGAACCATAAACCATAAACCCTAAATCCTCAACCCTAAACCCTAAACCCTAAACCTCTTAATCCTAAACCCTAAACCCTACACCCTAAACCCTAAACCCTACACCCTAAACCCTAAACCCTACACACAAAACCCTAACCCCACACACTAAACCCTAAAACCTAGACCCTAATCCCTAAACCCTAAATCCTGAACTCTAAACCCTAAACACTAACCCTAAACCCGAAACTGGAAACCCTAAACCCAAACCCTAATCTCTTAATCCTGAAGCCTAAATCCAAAATTCTAAACCCCAAACGATAAATCCTTAACTCTAAACTCTAAACCCTAAATACCTATTTCTGAACCCTAAACCCTAACCCCAAAATCCTAACCCAAAACCCTAAAACCTAATCCCTGAACCCTAAACCCTAAACCCTAAACCCTAAACCCTAAACCCTAAAACCAAAATCCAAAACCCAAAACCCTATACCCTAAACCATAAAATCCAAAACACTAAACCCTAAACAATCAACCATAAACCCTAACCCTAAACTCCAAATCCCAAACCCTAAAACCTAAACCCTAAATCCTAAACCCTAAACTCTAAACTATAAACCATAAAGCCTAAACCCTAAACCCCTTAATCCTAAACGGTAAACCCAAAACCCTAAACCCAAAACCCTAAAACATAAACCCTAACCATAACCCCTAAACCCTAAACCTACAAACTGAATCCCTAAACACTAAAACCTAAACCCTAAACCCTAAACCCTACACCCTCAACCCTAAACCCTAGATTCTAAAACCTGAACCCTAAACTTGGAACCCTGAACCTTAAACCCTAAACTTTGAACCCTAAACCCTAAACCTCTTCACCATAAACCCTAAACCCTAAACCCTAACCCTAAACCATTAATCCTAAACCTACAACCCTACAAGGTAAACCCTAACCCTAAACCATTCATCCTAAACCCTAAACTTGAACAATAAACCCTAAATCCAAAAATATAAACGCTAAACCCTGACCCATAAACCCTAAACACTAAATCCTAAACCTACAACCCGAAATACTAAACCCTCAACCCTAAACACTATACCATAAACCATAAACCCTAAACTCCAAACCCTAAACCCTAAACCCTAAACCCTAAACAAGAGAGAGTCTCCCTTGTTTATGATTCCAAGATTTTTTTTATCGAGAGGAGTCCTCTTTTTTAGGTGCTTAGTTTCTTCGTTTTATCTTATTGTAAGGAGATCAGTTGACCATCCATTAGGAAGGTTTACTACTGAACCATCATAGGATAGGAGGTTAGGTTTATGTCCCCCTACTTGTAGTTTTGTTTTTATCTATGATAAGGTCTGGGGTGTTGCTCCGCACCTACCCTTCTCAAGGGTAGTTAAATAAAAAAAAATTCCTAAACTCTAAACCCTACACCTAAACCATAAACCCTTAACCATAAACCTTAAACCATAAACCCTAAACCCCAAACGCCAAACGCTACACCCTACACCCTAAACCCTAACTCCTAAACTCTCTACCCTAAACCCTAACTCCTAAACTCTAAACCCTTAACCCTAACCCTAAACTCTTAATCCTAAACCTAAAATCCTAAATTCCAAACTCTAAACCCTAAATCTTAAACTCTAAACCCTAAACCATAAACCCTGAATCCCTAACTCTAAATCCTAAACCCAAAACCATAAATCTTAAATGCTAAACCCTAAACCATAAACCTTAACCCTTAAACCCTAAAACGAAATCCACAAATCCTAAACCCTAAAAACTAAACCATAATCCGTAAAGCATAAACCCTAAACACCAAACCCTAAACCCTAAATGCTAAACCCTAAACCTTAATCCCTAAACCCTAATTCCTAAACCTTAAACCCTAACCCTAAATCATTAATTCTAAACCCTAAACCCTAACCCTAAATCATTAATTCTAAACCCTAAACCCTAAATCCAAACTTAAAACCTTAAACCCTAAACCATAAACCCTAAATTCTATTCCTAAGGTTTACTATGAAGAGACTTTGGGAAGTCCTACAGCCAGTGATATGAAACAAGTTCATCAAAGAAAAGATTCCATCGGAATGCTAACTTCTGATGAGGAAGTCTTTGTCCCTAGTAAAAGGAAATTACACTCTTGGTGGAAAGCCCCTGAACATAAGCAAAAGGTAGATTGGTATAAAGCTACCTACACGGCGGAACAACGAACCTCTTTCAGAGATAAGTGGTTCAAAGATATGAAAAGATTCAAAACTGAAATAGAGTTTTTTAAATGGTTTGAAGCTTCTGGGCAAATTGATGATAAACAGTCATCCCTTCAGGTCCTTATCAACAAATGGTACACCAAAGCACAGGTAGTTGAAAGTATTACTCCTCCTCTAGAAGGACTTAGCATCCCTTACAAGAAAGAAATCCTTAAGGCGGCACCTTTCAAAAAACCCATAGAAAAGGAATCAGCCTTGATAACCGTTGGAGACCTTAATAAGGTTTTTGAACAAAATAATTATACCAACAAGGTTCTCCATGTGATATCCCAACAAATTGAGGAACATAAAGAGGATAATTTCAGAGGAATTAGTCAGATAGCTGATAAACCTAGCTCTTCCAAAGTTAGCCCTCAGATTGAGACTAAACCTATTTTTAAGATCCCTGAGTTCTCTAAGGAAAACTTCCCTAAACTTTTGAAAGAGTTTAATCATTCCAATGAACTGCTAGACAGGATAAATGAACAATTATCTAAGCTTAATATTACACAAGGTAATAAGCTTAGAACGTTGTTAGAAAGGCACCCTAACAAAAGGAATTATTATCCTAGATCTTCTTTTCCTGATGTTCAATTTGAGGAAGACATTCTCCATCCAGCATCTGCTGCAGATGGCTCAAGTTTGACTGAATGGAACATAGATGGCATGGCTGAAGGTCAAATTTATTCCAAGCTCCAAGAAATGGGAATGAACATCACAGCATACAAAATGAAAGGTGCTGGTGATAAGGAAGCTGCTAATATGATTATTGGAGGTTTTACAGGAACCCTTAGAAACTGGTGGGACAATTATCTTACTGATCAAAATAGAGCTGATATCCATGGTGCTACCACTACTAAAGTAGTGATTAAGACTGAGGAAGGAACTAATATCCCTTCAGAAGTGGTCTACGAAGATGCTACAGCCACTCTGCTATATAGTATAGCAAAACATTTCGTGAGAGAACCGCATCTTTTCCAAGATAGAAGTTTAGAAATCTTGAATAATTTGTACTGCAAGAAATTGACAGATTTCAGATGGTACAAAGACATATTTTTAAACAAGGTCATGATAAGATCTGATTGCAATAATGATTATTGGAAAGAACGCTTTATCAGCGGATTACCCACTCATTTCGCTGAAAAGGTTAGATAAAAAATAAGAGATAGATGCGAAGGAAAGATTTTGTATTCTCAACTGGCATATGGAGATCTTATCAGTATTATTAATGTTGTAGCTATGGAGCTATGTACTGATCTTAAGCTAAAGGAGCAGCTTAAGAAAGATCAAAAAACTACATATGCAGAACTTGGTAGTTTTTGCCAAGATTTTGGATTTCCATTACTTAAACCTCCTTCTGCTAAGAAAGCAGGAAAAAGAGAAAGAACAACTGGAAAATATAAAAGAAAATCTTCCAGGAAAGGAAGAGAACCCCGAGAAAAATCCAAAAGGAAAGGAAAGAGGCAAACCTCTAAAGAATCTTCTTCAGAAGACACATACTGGACATGTGGTAAAAAGGGTCACAAATCTAATAAGTGTCCCAGAAATAAGAAGAAAAAGAAGAAGATTAACCTTCTTGAAGTCGATGAAGAAATTAAGCAAAAACTCTTTTCTATCATCGAAGAAGAGGGAGCATCTAATTCAGAATATTCTTCATCCGAAGAAGAAAGTGACGATGAAGAATTTCTTAATGTCGCCCATAATTCAGAATCTGAAGAAGAAGAGTCAGAATGCAATTGTAATGGTGCATTTTGCCTATGTGATAGCAAGACTATCCATGTTGTCTCTGAGAAGACTGCTGAAACCCTCTTCTCTACTATTGAGCATATTCAAGATGAAGAAGCTAGGAGAAAATACCTCCTTGAACTGCAGAAATTGGTTACAAGGCAAAAGGAAGAAAAACCTAAAGTAACTCCTTTTAGCATGAAACAGATCATGAACAGATTTGATTCCAAAAAGGAAAAACCTTCAGTCGAAGAACTTAGAAGAGAAATCAATTCTCTTAAAGAAGATATGAAAGGAATTAAGTCCAGACTTCATAAGATTGAGATCGAAGCTATCACTGAAAAACTTCTCAAAGAAGTTAGAAATGATTAAGGATCCTCTAAAGCTATTGCTTCAGATAATGGAGAACATGAGGAAGATGTGGATAGCGAAGCAGGTATCCATGCTATTACCAAAATTAGACCTCAGAGTTCTATTATTATGATTAAAATTGTTATTAATGATCATCTAACTCTTAACAAGATTGCTTTGTTAGATAGTGGTGCAGATCGAAATTGCATTATTGAAGGATTAATTCCTACTAAGTACCTTACCAAAGGGACTACCAAATTATACAGCGCCACAGGTGAACGTATAATTATTGATTATAAGTTATTTGATGCTCATATTTGCAATAATGGTATATGCCTTAAAAATAATTTTGTTATAACTAAAAATATTAATGAAGAAATTATTTTAGGTATACCATTTATTACTCAAATAAAACCTTATATTTCTGATTTTGATTCTATCGAAACTAAGATCTTAGGAAAAGAAATTTCATTTCCTTTTATTAAAACTCTTTCCCACAAAGAAAGTAAATTTTTACATAAACAAACTGCTTTTAGAATTAATCTAATTTCCAATCGGATTTGTTTTCTTAAAGAAGATATAAAAATTAAGAAAATTGAGCAAATTTTAAAAACCCCGAGAATGGTAACTAAGATTGCCAATTTGCAAAAGACCTTTGAAAAAGAAATTTGCTCTGAATTTCTAAATGCATTTTGGGCCAGAAAAGCCCATACTGTTGATCTCCCTTATATTGATGGATTCAATGAAAAGGCCATTTCTACGAAAGCTAGGCCCATTCAAATGAACCATGATTTAATAGAAATTTGCAAAAAGGAGATTAATACTCTTTTGGAAAATAATATTACCAGGCCCTCTAAGTCTCCGTGGAGTTGTTCAGCCTTTTATGTCAACAACGCTGCTGAAAAGGAGAGAGGCTCTCCTCGACTAGTTATTAATTATAAACCTTTAAACTCTGTTTTAAAGTGGATTAGATATCCGATTCCTAATAAAAGGGATATTTTAAAAAGAACTTTTAAAGCTAATATTTATAGTAAATTTGATATGAAATCAGGTTTTTGGCAAATACAAATTTCCGAAAAGGATAAATACAAAACTGCTTTCAATGTCCCGTTTGGACAATATGAATGGAACGTTATGCATTTTGGGCTTAAGAATGCCCCTTCAGAATTTCAAAATATTATGAATTCCATCTTTAATCATATTAGTCATATTTAAATTGTTTACATTGATAATGTTCTAATCTTTTCTGAGGACATTGATTCTCACTTTAAACATTTAAATATATTCTTTAAAATTGTTAAACATAATGGTCTGGTGGTTAGCGCCAAAAAGATTAAACTTTTTCAAACTAAAATAAGATTTCTTGGTCATGATTTATATCAAGGCACATATAAACCCATTTGCAGAGCCATTGAGTTTTCTGATAAATTCCCGGATGTCATCTTAGACAAAACTCAGTTACAAAGATTTTTGGGTAGTCTTAACTATGTTGCGGACTTCATCCCAAAGGTAAGACAGGTTTGTAAACCATTATATGACAGGCTTAAGAAGATACCTGTTCCATGGACAAAGGAACAAACCTCCGCAGTTATTAAGATTAAAGGAATGGTTAAGAGTTTGCCTTGCTTAGGTATCCCTAATCTGAATTCTTTTATGATTGTTGAGACTGATGCTTTAGACATCGGTTATGGAGGGATTCTCAAGCAAAAGAGAACACCTGAAAGTCATGAGCAATTAGTTCGTTTTACTTCCGGAGTTTGGAATTCCGCTCAGAAAAACTATAGTACAGTTAAAAAGGAAGTTTTAGCTATTGTCCTTTGCATTACTAAATTTCAAGATGATTTGATTAATAAGGAATTCTTGCTTAAGGTAGATTGTAAATCTGCTAAGGAAATTCTACAAAAAGATGTTAAAAATCTTGTTTCCAAACAGATATTTGCTAGATGGCAAGCTTTATTGTCGAGTTTTGATTTTCAAGTTGAATATATCAAAGGGGAAGAAAACTCTCTCCCGAATTTTCTAACACGAGAATTTTTGCAGGGAAAAACATGAGGTCGGTCATAAGGCCAGGATTTGGAACAAAAGGCCCTTTCCAAGAAAAGGGAAAAGACTCAGACAAGAAGCTGTCAGCTTCACCATTTGCAATAGGGCCATCCTTGAATATCCCTAACAAGTTTTCGGCTCTTGCTAGCCTACCTCCAATAAATCCTTCTCAGGTTATAAGCCCTTTTCCACAGCTACCACCTAGCTCATCCTCTTCAAATCCTTTGATTCTTAAGAAACCCTTCTCTAAAGAATCTGAACCTTGCTCATTTGCTCCATCAGGAAAACCCAGATTTTCCTCTCCTCAAACCAAACTCTTATGCTATGAAAGCTCCTGAAAGCTTTAGAGAAGCAGTTTCCCCTGTTTCTCTAGCCCATAATAAACCTAAAGAACGTGAAGTCTTTAATTTGGTTACTTTGCAGGTCAATCCCCTCCTTGCCCTTGATAAGGAATTTGAAAATTATGAGGTTAAGCATCTGCTTAAACCTTGTTACACAAACAGGAATTATGTGGATATAGAAAATCCACTAAAAACCAGGAAGTATTATGAATTTATCCTCGTTGATACTGGTTCCATCGAAGTGGAGCATAAACTCAGCCATGATTCAGATCCGGATAGCATTGCCTATTCAAAATTCACAATTAAAAAGGTTTTATCTCCATTTGAATGGCTAGTGGACCATCTGCATACACCCGTTAATCTTTCCACGGAGCATAGACCCCAAACTTATAATTGGTTTGACTATAAAAATGCTTGGTTTAATTTTCTATATCTCAGGCCAACCACTCATACCTGGTTTGTCAAGTATAGTCCAGAATTTTCAAAATCTATCATCCCCACATGGTTCTACGAATGGTGGAATTGTTTTGGAGGAAATAAATAAGTTTTGCCAAAATTATTTTTGGATAAATTTGATCAGTTTCAAGCTGAACAAGATATTTCTACTCTCCCCGAGCACATTAAATTATGTAAATATTTTGTCCAGAAAAGGATTTCATTTATTATTAGTTGGACTTTCTCTATCCATGTATTTGACAGGATTAAATATTTGTCAAAAGAAATTTGCATTAAAGGATGGTCGCCTGCTCCTAAAGAAGCTGCTCAACGTCCTTCTCCAGCCTCTACAAGTGGCAAAAAATCATCTTCCAAAGATGAATTAAAGAAAAGGCTCCAACAGGCCTTATCAGATCTAGAGGAGGAAAAATCTAATGAAGAAACAGCCATGCAGCTGTTGGATGAAGCCTCTTCTCAGAGTGGTGATAATGGGGATATGTTAAGGCCAAAAGCCTTAGCCTTATCTTACCTAGATCCATTTTATGATTAATTTAATTTAATCCAGTAGAGGATGTTAAAATCCAGAATTACTGACCTTTTGAATAGAGACTCAAAGAAGTTGGAATTATTTAAAAGGAAAGAGATGAAACTCAAAGAGTTGGAATATCTCGTGATTAAGATTAAATTTTTCAAATATGGAATCCCACAACAGCAAAAGATACTTTGGCATGTTGTGGAGGTAGCCGACAACTTTATAAAAGCAGGCACCACTCTTTCAAAAAGTAGATGCCCGACAAAAGAAAAAACAGCCACTACTTTTCCAAAAGAAAAAGCAATAGCCGATAACTTTAAACCCACTCAAGATAAAGGAGATTCTAGCAGTGGCCAATCAGAAGAAAGCTTCTCGATTTCTCTTATTTTTTACAAGTCTATATAAGACTACTCTTTTCCCTGGAGAAGGGATCAGAAATTTCAGACTAGAATTTTCTTTTAGCCTTTAGAATTTGATTGTAATGTTTTCGTTTGCTTGGATGATTTCTTCCATTTCCGTTGCAGTTTGAATAAAAAGAAGTGAGTTCTTGTATACTTTCTCTCTTGTTTATATTTTCTTTAAGCGTTATTACTGTTATATGCTACGATCGTTTTGAATGGTATCAGAGCCATGTTAGGCATATTTAGCATGTTAATAGTAATGTTAATTATAACCATGGACGGCTAAATCCTTTTGCCAAGACTGTACTTATGTAACGTTAATTAGTTACTTAGCAATTTAGCAAAGTTATCACCTTTTTATACAATATGAATTTTTAATTCTTTAACTGTGAAAATGGAGTTCATGTATGGTGATTAAGGAAAGGTGTTGAGAATGTTTCAAGTAGTTGCGATGCTGATAGGCGGTCGTTATGACGATGGGACAGGCGCGTAGACTGCAAGGTACTTTACTTGAATATTTCTTGTAAAATCCATAGTCCTTAATGTAAAATCCGAGCATGAATCCATAATTACTATAGAAGAATTTGAAATTTCATATTGAATGACTAGTTGATACCTTTACTAGAATGCTTAGTTACTTTTTATCGTATCATTAGTATAGTCTAATGGCATTTTTTCTCTATGGATAATAAATAAAGATAATCGTTAACTCTGTTAATATATCTATTTCTAAGACAGAAAATGATTTACAAAATTGGTCTATCCCTAAAGAACCATTTGAAAAGATTTACCAGCTAGGTAATTTTTCCATATTTAAAAAATACAATATTAAAACTTGTGAGTCAACTATTGCTATCAATAATTCGCTTGAAACTATCAAGTTGTTGTTATCTGCTGATATTGATAGATATAGGAAGGAGTTTAAATTTCTTCATATTGGACTTGTGCAAGTTGCTGTTAAACCTCTTTTCCGTAAAGGCTTAAATATTCCTATTTGTCTGCTTCTTAGAGATGCTAGACTACTTAATTCTGATGATTCTCTGTTAGGAGTATTAGAAAGTAATCTAGCTTATGGACCAGTTTACTTTAACTGTTATCCTAATTTTACTGTTGATATTCATGATCCTAATATTATTGATACTTTGACACTTAATGTCAAAACTAAGAACATGAATAGTAAAATAGATACCAGAGAAATAGTTGTAATATATCGGCTATATTACAAGCTTATGAAGACCACAATAGCCCCAAAGGCTATTGCTTCTAGTGTTAAAGGAGTCACTATGATTATGGAAGCTAACCAAGAGCATAGTACTACTTTTGTCCCTAGACTTCTTAAGTGGACTGATATTTTAGCTGACAAAGAATGGAAATTTGATTCCATTACGAATCCTTTACCCCTTCAACCAGAGACTTTGCAGTTAGATAGGGTTATTCAGTTCCCTGACGGATCTATTAACCTTAAGGTTTTAAGATCCAGTTCTTTTAGCCAAGCTTCTTCAAGTAGAAGAATGTCTTCGGCAAGACCCTCTTCTTTTCAACCCCGGGAGGAGGATGAAGATAGTATTAGCCAGCCTGACCATAGAAAATTTCATGGTGTAGATTTCTCCCAGACTGTTCCTAAGGTTTACTATGAAGAGACTTTGGGAAGTCCTACAGCCAGTGATATGAAACAAGTTCATCAAAGAAAAGATTCCATCGGAATGCTAACTTCTGATGAGGAAGACTTTGTCCCCAGTAAAAGGAAATTACACTCTTGGTGGAAAGCCCCTAAACATAAGCAAAAGGTAGATTGGTATAAAGCTACCTACACGGTGGAACAACGAACCTCTTTCAGAGATAAGTGGTTCAAAGATATGACAAGATTCAAAACTGAAATAGAGTTTTTTAAATGGTTCGAAGCTTCTGGGCAAATTGATGATAAACAGTCATCCCTTCAGGTCCTTATCAACAAATGGTACACCAAAGAACATGTAGTTGAAAGTATTACTCCTCCTCTAGAAGGACTTAGCATCCCTTACAGGAAAGAAATCCTTAAGGCGGCACCTTTCAAAAAACCTATAGAAAAAGAATCAGCCTTGATAACAGCCGGAGACCTTAATAAGGTTTTTGAACAAAACAATGATACCAACCAGGTTCTCCATGTGATATCCCAACAAATTGAGGAACATAAAGGGGATAATTTTAGAGGAATTAGTCATATAGCTGATAAACCTAGCTCTTCCAAAGTCAGCCCTCAGATTGAGACTAAACCTATTTTTAAGATCCCTAAGTTCTCTAAGGAAAACTTCCCTAAACTTTCCAAAGAGTTTAATCATTACAATGAACTGCTAGACAGGATAAATGAACAATTGTCTAAGCTTAATATTACACAAGGTAATAAGCTCAGAACGTTGTTAGAAAGGCATCCTAACAAAAGGAATTATTATCCTAGATCTTCTTTCCCTGATGTTCAATTTGAGGAAGACGTTCTCCATCCAGCATCTGCTGCAGATGGCTCAAGTTTGACTGAATGGAACATAGATGGCATGGCCGAAGGTCAAATTTATTCCAAGCTCCAAGAAATGGGAATGAACATCACAGCATACAAAATGAAAGGTGCTGGTGATAAGGAAGCTGCAAATATGATTATTGCAGGTTTTACAGGTTAAAATTTTTCAAACTAAAATAAGATTTCTTGGTCATGATTTATATCAAGGCACATATAAACCCATTTACAAAGCCATTGATTTTTCTGATAAATTCCCGGATGTCATCTTAGACAAAACTCAGTTACAAAGATTTTTGGGTAGTCTTAACTATGTTGCGGACTTCATCCCAAAGGTAAGACAGGTTTGTAAACCATTATATGACAGGCTTAAGAAGATACCTGTTCCTTTTAGGGTTTTAGGTTTATGATTTAGGGTTAGGGTTTAAGGTGTAGGGTTGTAGGTTTAGGGTTAATGGTTTAG
Organism: Solanum pinnatisectum; assembly: GCA_035578085.1. Taxonomy (NCBI): domain Eukaryota; kingdom Viridiplantae; phylum Streptophyta; class Magnoliopsida; order Solanales; family Solanaceae; genus Solanum; species Solanum pinnatisectum. The sequence continues at coordinate 12,045,537 of CM069078.1, read as the reverse complement.
TGTTAGAATTTAGGGTTTAAGGTTTAGGGTTTATGGTTTTGGTTAGGGTTTTGGGTTTAGAGTTTAGAAATAAGGGGTTTAGGGTTTAGGTTAGGGTTTTGGGATTAGAGTTTAGAAATAAGGGGCTTAGGGTTTAGGCTTTATGGTTTAGAGTTTAGGGTTTAGCGTTAGGGTTTAGGATTTAGGGTTTAGGGTTTAGGGTTTAGGGTTTATGGTTTAGGGTTTTGGGTATACGTTTTTGGGTTTAGGGTTAGGGTTATTAGAGTTTAGGAATTAGGGTTAAGGTTTAGGGTTAGTTGTTAGGGCTTAGCATTTAATTTTAGGGTTTAGGTTTAGGTTTATGGGTTTGTGGTTTAGGATTTAGGGTGTAGGATTTTGGATTTAGGGTTTAGGGTTTTGGTTTTAGGGTTTTAGGGTTAAGTTCTAGGGTTTAGGGTTTAGGGTTTAGAGTTTGGGATTTACGATTTAGGGTTTAGGTTGTTGAATTTAGGATTTAGGGCTTGGGGTTTAGGGTTTAGGGTTTAGGGTTTACGTTTTAGGTTTTAGGGTTTATAGTTTTGTCTTATGGGTTTTGGGTTTTGGGTTTAGAGTTTAGGATTAAGATGTTTAGGGTTTAGTCTTTATGGTTTAGAGTTTAGCATTTTGGGTTTAAGGTTTAGGGTTTAGGATATGGGGTTATTGATTTGGGGTTTAGGGCTAGCATTTTGGGTTTTGGGTTTTGGGTTTTAGGTTTAGGGTTTAGGGTTTAGGATCTAGGGTTTTGAGTTTTGGGTTTAAGGTTTAGGGTTTAGGATATAGGGTTATTGATTTGGAGTTTAGGGTTAGCATTTTGGGTTTTGGGTTTTGGGTTTTAGGTTTAGGGTTTAGGGTTTAGGGTCTAGGGTTTTGAGTTTTGGGTGTAAGGTTTTGGATATATGGTTTAGGATTTATGATTCAGGGTTTAAGGTTTAGTGTTAGGGTTTAGGGTTTAGTGTTTAGGGTTTAAGGTTAATGTTTAGGGTTCAAAGTTAAGGAATTAGGGTTTAAGGTTTAGGGCTAGGGTTTACGGTTTAGAGTTTGGTGTTTAGGTTCTAGGGTTTTGGGTTTAGGGTTTAGGGTTTTTGGGTTTATGGTTTAGAGTTTGGATTTAGGGTTTGGGGTTTAGTATTAAGTGTTTAGGGCTAGGGTTTAAGGTTTAGGGATTAAGGTTTAAGGATAAGGGTTTAGGGTTTAGCATTTAGGGTTTAGGGTTTATGGTTTATGGATTATGGTTTAGGGTTTAGGGTTTAGGGTTTTGGATTTAGGGTTTAGGGTTTTGGTTTTAGGGTTTTGGTTTTAAGGTATAAAGTTTAGGGTTTAGGGCATAGGGTTAATGGTTAGGGGTTTAGGGTTTAGAATTAGGGATTTAGGGTTTTGGGTTTAGGATTTTGAATTTAGGATTCAGGGTTTAGGGCTGAGGGTTTAGGATTTAGGGTTTAGGGTTCCAAGTTTAGAGTGTAGGGTTTTAAGTTTAAGGTTTAGGGTTAAGGGTTTAAGATCTAGGGGTTTAGGGTTTAGGATTTAGGATATATATATGGTTTAGGATTTAGGGTTTAGTGTTTAAGGTATGGGGCTTAGGGTTAGGGTTTAGGGTTTAGGGCTTAGGGTTTAGGGTTTAGGGTTAGGGTTTAGGGTTATAGAATTAAGAATTTGGGTTTAGGTTTAGGGTTAGAGGTTTGGGCTTAGCGTTCAAGTTTTAGGGTTTAAGTTTAGGATTTGGGGTTTAGGTTTTAGGGTTTAGGGCTAGGATTTAGGGTTTCGAGTTTAGGGTCTAGGATTTTGGGTTTAGGGTTTAGTTTTAGGGTTTGAATTTGGGGTTTAGGGTTTAGGGTTTAGTGTTTATGGTTTAGGATTAAGGTTTTAGGTTTTAGGTTTAGGGTTTAGGGTTTAGTATTTAGGGTTTAGATATTGGAGTTTAGGGTTTATGGTTTATGGATTATGGTTTAGGGTTCAGGGTTGATGGTTTAAGGATTTGGTTTTAAGGTTTAAAGGTTAAGCTTTGGGTTTATGGTTTAGGGTTTAGGGTTTATGGTGTAGGATTTAGAGTTAGGGATTTAGAGTTTAGGGTTTAGAGTTACGGATTTAGGGTTTAGGGTTTAGAATTTAGGATTTCGGGTTTATGATTATGAGTTTAGGGTTGGTGTTTAGGGTTTTGGGTTTAGGGTGTCGGGTTTTGGGTTTAGGGTTTACGGTTTATGGTTTAGTTTTAGGGTTAGAATTTGGGGTTTAGGGTTTAGGGTTTATAGTTTGGATTTAGGGTTTATGGTTTAGGATTAAGGTTTTAGGGTTAGGGTTTAGGGATTAGTATTTATGGTTTAGGGATTTGGTTTTAAGGTTCAAGGGTTATGGTTTGGGTTTAGTGTTTAGAGTTAGGGATTTAGGGATTAGGGTTTAGAATTTAGTATTTTTGGTTTAGGATTAAGAGTTTAGGGTTAGGGTTTAGGGTTTAGGGTTTAGGATTTATGGTTTAAGGTTTTGAGTTTTGGGTTTAGGGTTTAGAGTTTAGGGTTTAGGGAATAGTGTTTAGGGTTTAGGATTTAGGGTTTTGGGTTTGAGGTTTAAAGTTTAGGTTTGGGGTTTATGGTTTAGGGTTTTGAGTTTCTGGTTTAGGGTTAAGAGTTTAGGATTTAGGTATTAGGGAATAGTGTTTACGGTTTAGGGTTTAGGGTTTTGGTCTTGAGGTATAGGGTTTAGGATTTAAGGTTTAGAGTTTAGGGTTACAAGTTTTGAGTTTAGAGTTTTGGGTTTAGGGTTTAGAGTTACAAGTTTCGGGTTTAGGGTTCTGGGTTTAAGGTTTAGAGTTTAAGGTTTTGGGTTAAGGGTTAAGGTTTTAGGTTTAGGGTATAGAGTTTAGGAATTAGGGTTTAGAGTGTAGGGTTTAGGGTTTAGGGTTTTCGGGTTTATGGTTTAGAGTTTGGATTTAGGGTTTAGGGTTTAGTATTAAGTGTTTAGGGCTAGGGTTTAAGGTTTAGGGATTAAGGTTTAAGGATAAGGGTTTAGGGTTTAGCATTTAGGGTTTAGGGTTTATGGTTTATGGATTATGGTTTAGGGTTTAGGGTTTAGGGTTTTGGATTTAGGGTTTAGGGTTTTGGTTTTAGGGTTTTGGTTTTAAGGTATAAGGTTTAGGGTTTAGGGTATAGGGTTAATGGTTAGGGGTTTAGGGTTTAGAATTAGGGATTTAGGGTTTTGGGTTTAGGATTTTGAATTTAGGATTCAGGGTTTAGGGCTGAGGGTTTAGGATTTAGGGTTTAGGGTTCCAAGTTTAGAGTGTAGGGTTTTAAGTTTAAGGTTTAGGGTTAAGGGTTTAAGATCTAGTGGTTTAGGGTTTAGGATTTAGGATATATATATGGTTTAGGATTTAGGGTTTAGGGTTTAAGGTATAGGGCTTAGGGTTAGGGTTTAGGGTTTAGGGCTTAGGGTTTAGGGTTTAGGGTTAGGGTTTATGGTTTAGAATTAAGAATTTGGGTTTAGGTTTAGGGTTAAAGGTTTGGGCTTAGCGTTCAAGTTTTAGGGTTTAAGTTTAGGATTTGGGGTTTAGGTTTTAGGGTTTAGGGCTAGGATTTAGGGTTTCGAGTTTATGGTCTAGGATTTTGGGTTTAGGGTTTAGTTTTAGGGTTTGAATTTAGCGTTTAGGGTTTAGGGTTTAGTGTTTATGGTTTAGGATTAAGGTTTTAGGTTTAGGGTTTAGGGTTTAGGGTTTAGTGTTTATGGTTTAGGATTAAGGTTTTAGGTTTAGGGTTTAGGGTTTAGGGTTTAGTATTTAGGGTTTAGATATTGGAGTTTAGGGTTTATGGTTTATGGATTATGGTTTAGGGTTCGGGGTTGATGGTTTAAGGATTTGGTTTTAAGGTTTAAAGGTTAAGCTTTGGGTTTATGGTTTAGGGTTTAGGGTTTATGGTTTAGGGTTTAGGATTTAGAGTTAGGGATTTAGAGTTTAGGGTTTAGAGTTATGGATTTAGGGTTTAGGGTTTAGAATTTAGGATTTCGGGTTTATGATTATGAGTTTAGGGTTGGTGTTTAGGGTTTTGGGTTTAGGGTGTCGGGTTTTGGGTTTAGGGTTTACGGTTTATGGTTTAGTTTTAGGGTTAGAATTTGGGGTTTAGGGTTTAGGGTTTATAGTTTGGATTTAGGGTTTATGATTTAGGATTAAGGTTTTAGGGTTAGGGTTTAGGGATTAGTATTTATGGTTTAGGGATTTGGTTTTAAGGTTCAAGGGTTATGGTTTGGGTTTAGGGTTTAGAGTTAGGGATTTAGGGCTTAGGGTTTAGAATTTAGTATTTTTGGTTTAGGATTAAGAGTTTAGGGTTAGGGTTTAGGGTTTAGGGTTTAGGATTTATGGTTTAAGGTTTTGAGTTTTGGGTTTAGGGTTTAGAGTTTAGGGTTTAGGGAATAGTGTTTAGGGTTTAGGATTTAGGGTTTTGGGTTTGAGGTTTAAAGTTTAGGTTTGGGGTTTATGGTTTAGGGTTTTGAGTTTCTGGTTTAGGGTTAAGAGTTTAGGATTTAGGTATTAGGGAATAGTGTTTACGGTTTAGGGTTTAGGGTTTTGGGCTTGAGGTATAGGGTTTAGGGTTTAAGGTTTAGAGTTTAGGGTTACAAGTTTTGAGTTTAGAGTTTTGGGTTTAGGGTTTAGAGTTACAAGTTTCGGGTTTAGGGTTCTGGGTTTAAGGTTTAGAGTTTAAGGTTTTGGGTTAAGGGTTAAGGTTTTAGGTTTAGGGTATAGAGTTTAGGAATTAGGGTTTAGAGTGTAGGGTTTAGGGTTTAGGGTTTAGCATATAGGGTTTAGGTTTTAGGGTTTAGGGTTTAGGGTTTGGAGTTTAGGTTTTATGGTTTAGGGTATATCATTTAGGGTTGAGGGTTTTGGTTTTAGGGTTTAGAGTTTCGGGTTGTAGTTTAAGGATTTTGTGGTTAGGCTTTAAGGTTTAGAGTTTGGGATTTGGGGATTAGGGTTTAGGGTTTAGTGTTTAGGTTTAGGGTTTAGGATTAATGGTTTAGGGTTAGGGTTTGGGGTGAAGGGTTGTAGGTTTAGGATTAATGGTTTAGGGCTAAGTTTTAGGATTTAGGGTTTAGGGTTTATGGTTAAGCGGTTTAGGGTGTGGGGATCAAAGTTTAGGATTTAAGGGTCAGGGTTCCAAGTTTAGTGTTTAGAGTTAAGGGTTTAGGTTTTAGCATTTAGGGTTTAGGGTTTAGGGTTTAGGTTCTAGGTTTTTTGGTTTAGGGCTTAGGATTTAGATTTTAGGGTTTTGGGTTTAGGGTTTAGGGTTTAGAGTTTATGGTTAAGTGTTTAGGTTTTAGGGATTAGTATTTATGGTTTAGGGATTTGGTTTGAAGGTTTAAGGGTTAAGGTTTGGGTTTAGGGTTTACAGTTAGGGATTTAGGGTTTAGGGTTTAGAATTTAGTATTTTTAGTTTGGGATTAAGAGGTTAGGGTTAGGGTTTAGGGTTTAGGGCTTAGGATTTATGGTTTAAGGTTTTGAGTTTTGGGTTTAGGGTTTAGAGTTTAGGGTTTAGGGAATAGTGTTTAGGGTTTAGGGTTTAGGATTTAGGGTTTTGGGTTTGAGGTTTAGGGTTTAGGTTTGGGGTTTATGGTTTAGGGTTAAGAGTTTAGGATTTAGGTTTTAGGAAATAGTGTTTAGGGTTTAGGATTTAGGGTTTTGGGCTTGAGGTTTAGGGTTTAGGGTTTATGGTTTAGAGTTTAGGGTTACAAGTTTTGAGTTTAGAGTTTTGAGTTTAGGGTTTAGAGTTACAAGTTTCGGGTTTAGGGTTTTGGGTTTAAGGTTTAGAGTTTAAGGTTTTGGGTTAAGGGTTAAGGGTTTAGGTTTTGGGTATAGAGTTTAGGAATTAGGGTTTAGAGTGTAGGGTTTAGGGTTTAGAGTTTAGGTTTAGGGATTAGGGTTTAGGATTTAGCATATAGAGTTTAGGTTTTAGGGTGTAGGATTTAGGGTTTGGAGTTTAGGTTTTATGGTTTAGGGTATACCATTTAGGTTTAAGGGTTTTGGTTTTAGGGTTTAGAGTTTCGGGTTGTAGTTTAAGGATTTTGTGGTTAGGGTTTAAGGTTTAGAGTTTGGGATTTGGGGATTAGGGTTTAGGGTTTAGTGTTTAGGTTTAGGGTTTAGGATTGATCGTTTAGGGTTAGGGCTTGGGGTGAAGGGTTGTAGGTTTAGGATTAATGGTTTAGAGCTAAGTTTTAGGGTTTAGGATTTAGGGTTTAGGGTTTATGGTTTATGGTTAAGCGGTTTAGGGTGTGGGGATCAAAGTTTCAGGTTCAGGGTTCCAAGTTTAGCATTTAGAGTTAAGTGTTTAGGTTTTAGAGTTTAGGGTTTAGGGTTTAGGGTTTAGGTTCTAGGTTTTTTGGTTTAGGGCTTAGGATTTAAATTTTAGGGTTTTGGGTTTAGGGTTTAGGGTTTAGGGTTTAGAGTTTATGGTTAAGTGTATTAGGGTTTTGGGTTTAGTAAATTGTTTAAGGTTCATGGTTCAAAGTTTAGGGTTTAGAGTTTAGTGTTTAGGTTTTAGAATTTAGGGTTCAAAGTTTAGGGTTTAATATTCAGGGTTCCAAGTTTAGGGTTTAGAATTTAGGGTTTAGGTTTTAGAGTTTAGGGTTTAGGGTTATGGGTTTAGGGTTTAGGTTCTATGTTTTTTGGTTTATGTTTTAGGATTTAGATTTTAGCTTTTAGTGTTTATGGTTCAGGGTTTAGGGTTTAGGGTTTAGGGTTTAGCATTTAGGGTTTAGGTTTTAGTATTTAGGGTTTCAGTTTGTAGATTTAAGTTTTAGGATTTAGGATTTAGGCGTTCGAGTTTAGGGTTTAGGATTAGGGTTTAGGGTTTATGGTTTCAGGTTAGGGTTTTGGGTTTAAAGTTTAGTATTAAGGGGTTTAGGATTTAGGCTTTATGGTTTAGAGTTTAGGGTTTAGGGTTACGGGTTTAGGGTTTAGGGTTTAGGGTTTAGGGTTTAGAGTTTATGGTTAAGTGTATTAGGGTTTTGGGTTTAGTAAATTGTTTAAGGTTCATGGTTCAAAGTTTAGGGTTTAGAGTTTAGTGTTTAGGTTTTAGAATTTAGGGTTCAAAGTTTAGGGTTTAATATTCAGGGTTCCAAGTTTAGGGTTTAGAATTTAGGGTTTAGGTTTTAGAGTTTAGGGTTTAGGGTTATGGGTTTAGGGTTTAGGTTCTATGTTTTTTGGTTTATGTTTTAGGATTTAGATTTTAGCTTTTAGTGTTTATGGTTCAGGGTTTAGGGTTTAGGGTTTAGGGTTTAGCATTTAGGGTTTAGGTTTTAGTATTTAGGGTTTCAGTTTGTAGATTTAAGTTTTAGGATTTAGGATTTAGGCGTTCGAGTTTAGGGTTTAGGATTAGGGTTTAGGGTTTATGGTTTCAGGTTAGGGTTTTGGGTTTAAAGTTTAGTATTAAGGGGTTTAGGATTTAGGCTTTATGGTTTAGAGTTTAGGGTTTAGGGTTACGGGTTTAGGGTTTAGGATTTTGGATTTGGGGTTTAAGTTTAGTGTTTATGGTTTATGGTTTTTGGTTTATGGTTTAGGGTTTTGGGTTTAGGGTTTTAGGGTTCAAGGTTTAGGGTTTAGGGTTTTGGGGTTTGGGTTTTGGGTATACACTATACACTAAACCCTTAACCCTAAACCCAAAACCATAAATTCTAAACCCTAAACCTAATCCCTAAACCCTAAACAGTAAATCCTAAACTCGAAACCCTAAACCCTAACCCTAAACTCTAAACCCAAAACCCTAAACCCTAAACCCTAACCCTAAACCCTAAACCTTAAACCCTATAACATAAACCCTAAACCCTAACCCCTGAACCCTCAATTAAAACCTGAAACCCTAAACACTAAAACCTAAATCGTAAACCCTAACCCTAAATCCTAAACCAAAAACCGTAAACCCTAAACCATAAACCCTAAACACTAAAACCTAAATCCTAAACACTAAATGAAAAAACATAGAACCTAAACCTTATACCCTAAACCCTAAACCCTTAACTATAAAACCTAATCCCTAAACTCTAAACCCTAAACTTGGAACCCTGAACCTTAAACCCTATACTTTGATCCCTAAATTCAAAACCCTAAACCCTAAACTTCTTAACCCAAAACCCTATCCCCTCAACCGTTCATACTGAACCAACAACCCCACACCCTAAACCCCAACCCTAAATTATAAACCCTTAACCCTAAACCTTAAACCATTAATCCTAAGCCCTAATCCTAAACACTAAACCCTAAACCCTGGAACCCAAATCCCAAACTCTACACCTTAAACCCTAAACCACAAACCATAAACCCTAAACCATAAACCATAAGCCCAAAACCCTAAACCGTTAAACATAAACCCTAATCCCTAATCATTAACTACATAACCCTGACACCTACACCCTAAATCGACAATCCAAAAATCTAAACACTAAAACCAAAACCCTCAACCCTATACCCTAAATGATAAACCATAAACTCCTAACCCTATACCATAAACCCTATATGATAATACCTAAATCCTAATCTCTAAACCTAAACCCTAAACCCTACACCCTAAATCCTAAACCTTAATTCGTAATCCCTAAACTTAAACCCAAAATCCTAAACCGTAAAACCTAATTCTAAACCCTAAACCCAAAACTTTGAACCCTATACATTATACACTAAACCCAAAACCCTAAATCTAATCCCTAAACCCTAAACCCTAAATCTTAAACTGTAAACCATAAACCTAACACTAAACTCGAAACCTAAAACCCTAAACCCTAAACCCTAGACCCTAACCATAAACCCTAAACCCTAACCCTAAACCCTAAACCCTAAAACATAAAACCTAAACCCTAACCCTAAACCATTAATCCTAAACCTACAACCCTACACATTAAACCTTAACCCTAAACTATAAACCCTAAACCCTAAAGCGCAAACCATTAATCCTAAACCCTAAATCTAAACACTAAACGCTAAACCCTAAAGCCCAAAACCCAAACTCTAAACCTTAAACACTAAACCACAAACCATAAACATTAAACCATAAACAATAAGCCCAAAACCCTAAATCGTTAACCATAAACCCTAATCCCTATTCATTAACTCCTAAACCCTAAACCCGCAACCCTAAACCCTGACCACTACACCATAAATCGACAATCCAAAAATCTAAACACTAAAATCAAAATCTTCAACCCTATACCCTAAACGATGAACCATAAACTCCTAACCCTATACCACAAACCCTATATGTTTAACCCTAAATCCTAATCCATAAACCTAAACCCTAAATCCTACACCCTAAATCCTAAAGCTTAATTCCTAATCCCTAAACTTCAACCCAAAATCCTTAACCATAAAACCTAATTCTAAACCCTAAACCCAAAACTTCGAACCCTATACATTATACACTAAACCCTTAACCCTAAACCCTAAACCCTAAACCCAAAACCCTAAATACTAAACCCTAAACCTAAGCCATAAACCCTATATGCTAAACCTAAACACTAATCCCTAGACCTAAACCCTAAACACTAAAGCCTACACCTTAAACCCTAAACCTTAATTCCTAATCCCTAAACCCTAAACTTAAACCCAAAATCCTTAACCGTAAAACCTACTTATAAACCCTTAACCCAAAACTTTGAATCCTATACATTATACACTAAACCCATAACCCTAAACCCTAAACCCTAAACCCAAAATGCTAAATACTAAACCCAAAACCTAATCCCTAAACCCTAAATCAAAAATCCTAAACTCTAAACCCTAAACTAACCAAAACCCTAAACCCTAACCGTAAACCCTAAAACATAAACCCTAATCCCTAACCCCAAAACCCAAAATCCTAAACTCTAAACCTAATCCCTAAACCCTAAACCCTAAATCCTCAACTCTAAACCCTAAGCCCTAAACCTAAACTCTAAACTCGAAACCTTAAACCCTAAACCCTAACCCTAAACCCTAAACCCTGAGCCTAAACCCTAAACCCTAAAACATACACCCTAAACCCTAACCCCTCAACCCTAAAACTAAAACCTAAAACCCTAATCACTAAACCCTAAACCCTAAACCCTAAACCCAAAACCCTTAACCCTCAAACCTAACTCCTAAACAATAAATGAAAAAACATAGAACCTAAACCCTATACCCAAAACCCTAAACCCTAAACTCTAAAACCTAATCCCTAAACTTGGAACCCTGAACCTTAAACCCTATACTTTGAACCGTAAACTCCAAACCCTAAACCCTAAATCTTTTAACCCAAAACCCTAAACTCTAAACAGTTAATCCTAAACCTATAACCCTACAACCTAAACCCTAACCCTAAACCCTAAACCCTAAACCCTAAACCCTAAACCCTAAACCATTTATCCTAAGCCCTAATCCTAAACCATAAACCTAAGCACTAAACCCCAAACCCTGAATCCCAAATCCCAAACTCTAAACCTTAAACTCTAAACCATAAAGCATAATCCATAAGCCCAAAACCCTAAACCATTAACCATAAACCCTAATCCCTAAACATTAACTCCTAAACAGTAAACCTGCAACCTTGAACCGTAATCCCTGTACCCTAAATCAACCATCCAAAAATCTAAACCCCAAAATCAAAACCCTCAACCCTATACCCGAAATGATGAACCATAAACTCCTAACCCTATAACATAAACCCTATATGCTAAACCCTAAATAAATATCCCAAAACCTAGACCCTAAACCCTAAATAAATATCCCTAAACCTAGACCCTAAACCCTACACCCTAAACCCTAAACCATAATTCCTAATCTCTAAACCCAAAACCTAAACCCTAAACCCTAACTCTAAACCCAAAATTGTAAACCTTATACCTTAAACCCTAAACCCTAAATGCAAAACTTGAAACCCTCTACACTATACACTAAACCCTAAACCCTAAACCCAAAACCCAAAACCCAAAACCCTAAATACTAAACCCTAAACCTAATCCCTAAACCCTAAATCCAAAATTCTAAACTCAAATCCCTAAACCCTAATACAAAACCCAAAACCCTAAACCTTAAATCATAACGCTAACCCCTAAACCCTAACCCTAAACCCTAAACCATAACACTCAAACATAAACCCTAACCCCTAACTCCTAACCCCTAAACCATAAACCATAAACCATAAACCCTAAGCCCTAAACCTTAAAATCTAAATCCTAAACACTAAACCAAAAAACCTAGAACCTAAACCCTAAACCCTAAACCCTAAACCCCAAACTCTACAGCCTTAACCCTAAACTTGGAACACTAAACCTTAAACCCTAAAGTTTGAACAATAATTACTAAACCCTAAATTCTAAACCTATTAAACATAAACCCTAAACCCTAAAGCCTAAAGCCTAAACCCTAAACCCTAAACCCTAAACACTAAACCCTAAACCCTAAATCCTAAACCCTAAACCCTAAACCTAATTCCTAAACCCTAAACCCTAAATCCTAAACTCTAAACCATAAACCCTAACACTAAACTCGAAACCTAAAACCCTAAACCCTAAACCCTAGACCCTAACCATAAACACTAAACCCTAACCCTAAACCCTAAACCCTAAAACATAAAACCTAAACCCTAACCCCTTTATCCTAAACCTAAAACCTGACACCCTAAACACCAAAACCTAAACACTAAACCCTAAACCCTGAATCCCAAATCCCAAAACTCTAAACCTTAAACCCTAAACCATATACCATAAACCCTAAACCCTAAATCCCAAATCCCAAAACTCTAAACCTTAAACCCTAAACCATATACCATAAACCCTAAACCATAAACCATAAGACCAAAACCCTTAACAATTAACCATCAACCTTAAACCCTAAATGTTAACCCCTAAATCCTAAACCTGCAACCCTAAACCCTAAATCGACAACCCAAAAATCTAAACCCTAAAACCAAAACCCTCAACCCTATACCCTAAACCATGAACCATAAACTCCTAACCCTAAACCATAAACCCTATATGCTAAACCCTAAACCCTAATCCCTAGACCTAAACCCTAAACACTAAAGCCTACACCTTAAAACCTAAACCTTAATTCCTAAACTCTAAACCCTAGACCTAAACCCTAAACCTTTAACCATAAACCCTAACTATAAACCCTAAACTATAAACCTTAAACGCTAAACCCTAAACCCTAAACCCTAAACCCTAAACCCAAAATGTGGAACCTTATACACTATACACTAAACCCTTAACCCTCAACCCTAAACCATAAATCGAAAACCCTAAATACTAAACCTGATATATAATCCCTAAACCCTAAACCCAGAATCCTAAACTCCAAACCCTAAACGCTAACCCAAAACCGAAAACCCAAAACCCTAACCCAAAACCCTAAAATATAAACCCTAAACCCTAAACCCTAAACCCTAAACCCTAAACCCTAAACCCTAAACCCTAAACCCTAAACCCTAAACCCTAAACCCTAAACCCTAAACCCTAAACCCTAAACCCTAATCCCTAAACCCTAAACCATAAATCCTAAACTCTAAACCATAAACCCTAACCCAAAACTCGAAAACAAAAACCCTAAACCCTAAACTGTAAATCATAATCCCTAAACCCTAAACCCTAAATCCTAAACTCTAAACCCTAAACCCTAACCCAAAACTCGAAACCCAAAACCCTAAACCCTAAACCCTAACCCTAAACCCTAAACCCTAAACCTAAACCCTAAACCCTTTACCATAAATCGTAAAACCTAAACCCTAAACCCTAAAATATATATACTACACACTAAACAAAAAAACATAGAACCTAAACCCTAAACCCTACACCCTAAACACTAAAACCTAAACCCTAAACTTGGAACCCTAAACTTTAAACCCTAAACCTCTTAATCATAAACCCTAACCCTAAACCATTAATCCTAAACCTACAACCCTACACATTAAACCCTAACCCTAAACCATAAACCCTAAACCCTAAAGCGCAAACCATTAATCCTAAACCCTAAATCTAAACACTAAACGCTAAACCCTAAAGCCCAAATCCCAAACTCTAAACCTTAAACCCTAAAACCTTCAACCAAAACCCTAGACCCTAATCCCTGTACTCTAAATGATAAACCTTAAACTTCAAACCCTAAACCATCCACCCTATATGCTAGACCCTAAACCCTAATCCTTAAACCTAAACCCTAAACCCTAAACCCTAATTCCTAACTCTAAACCCTAAACTTAAACCCTACACCCTTAACCATAAACCCTAAACTCTAAACCCTAAAAGCTAACCATTATACCCTAAACCCTAATCCCAAAACCCTAAACTTGGAACCCTATACACTATACACTAAACCCTTAGCCCTAAACCCAAAACCCTAAACCCAAAACCCTAAATTCTAAACCTAATCCCTAAACCCTAAACAATAAATCCTAAACTCTAAACCCTAAACCCTAACCCTAAACTCTAAACCCAAAACCCTCAACCCTAAACCCTAAAACATAAACCCTAAACCCTAACCCCTCAACCCTAAACCTAAAACCTGAAACCCCAAACACTAAAACCTAAACCGTAAACCCTAACCCTAAATCCTAAACCAAAAGCCCTAAACCTTAAACCATAAACCCTAAACCCTAAAATCTAAATCCTAAACACTAAATGAAAAAACATAGAACCTAAACGTTATACCCTAAACCCTAAACCCTTAACTCTAAAACCTAATCCCTAAACTCTAAACCCTGAACTTGGAAACCTGAACCTTAAACCCTATACTTTGAACCCTAAATTCAAAACCCTAAACCCTAAACTTCTTAACCCAAAACCCTAACCCCTCAACCGTTCATCCTGAACCAACAACCCCACACCCTAAACCCTAACCCTAAATTATAAACCCTTAACCCTTAACCCTAAACCATTAATCCTAAACCCTAATCCTAAACACTGAATCCCAAATACCAAACTCTAAACCTTAAACCCTAAACCACAAACCATAAACCCTAAACCATAAACCATAAGCCCAAAACCCTAAACCGTTAACCATAAACCCTAATCCCTAATCATTAACTCCTAAAGCCTAAACCCGCAACCCTTAACCCTGACCCCTACACCCTAAAACGACAATCCAAAAATCTAAACACTAAAACCAAAACCCTCAACCCTATACCCTAAATGATGAACCATAAACTCCTAACCCTATACCATAAACCCTATATGTTAAACCCTAAATCGTAATCCCTAAACCTAAACCCTAAACCCTACACCCAAAATCCTAATCCTTAATTCCTAATCCCTATACACTAAACTTAAACTCAAAATCCTTAAACGTAAAACCTAATTCTAAATGCTAAACCCAAAACTTCGAACCCTATACATTATACACTAAACCCTAAACCCTAAACCCAAAACCCTAAATACTAAACCCTAAACCTAATCCCTAAACCCTAAATCCAAAATCCTATACTCTAAACCCTAAACTACCCAAAACCCTAACCCCTAACCCTAAACCCTAAAACATAAACCCTAATCCCTAACCCCAAAACCCAAAATCCTACACCCTAAACCTAATCCCTAAACCCTTAACCCTAAATCCTAAACTCTAAAACCTAAACCCAAACCCTAAACTCTAAACCCAAAACCCTAAACCTTAAACCCTAAACCCTAACCCTAAACCCTAAACCCTAACCCTAAACCCTAAACCCTTAAATATAAACCCTAAACCCTAACCCCTCAACGATAAACCTAAAACCTAAAAACCTAATCGCTAAACCCTAAACCCAAAACCCTAAACCCTAAAACCTAACTCCTAAACACTAAATGAAAAAGCATAGAACCTCAGCCCTATACCCTAAACCCTAAACCCTAAACTCTAAACACTAAACTTGGAACCCTGAACCTTAAACCCTATACTTTGAACTGTAAACTCTAAGCCCTAAACCCTAAAACTTTTAACCCAAAACCCTAAACTCTAAACCGTTAATCCTAAACCTATAACCCTACACCCAAAACCCTAACCCTAAACCCTAAACCCTAAACCCTAAACCCTAAACCCTAAACCATTGATCCTAAGCCCTAATCCTAAACCATAAACCTAAACACTAAACCCTAAACCCTGAATCCCAAATCCCAAACTCTAAACCTTAAACTCTAAACGATAAACCATAATCCATAAGCCCAAAACCCTAAACCATTAACCATAAACCCTAATCCCTAAACATTAACTCCTAAACCCTAAACCTGCAATCTTAAACCCTAATCCCTGCACCCTAAATAGACAATCCAAAAATCTAAACCCTAAAATCAAAACCCTCAACCCTATACCCTAAACGATGAACCATAAACTCCTAACCCTATAACATAAACCCTATATGCTAAACCCTAAATAATTATCCCTATACCTAGACCCTAAACCCTACACCCTAAACCGTAAACCTTAATTCCTAATCTCTAAATCTAAAACCTAAACCCTAAACCCTAACTCTAAACCCTAAATCGTAAACCTTATACCTTAAACCCTAAACCCTAAACCCAAATCTTGAAACCCTCTACACTATACACTAAACCCTTAACCCTAAACCCAAAACCCAAAACCCTAAATACTAAACCCTAAACCAAATCCCTAAACCCTTAATCCAAAATTTTAAACTCAAATCCCTAAACCCTAATCCAAAACCCAAAACCCTAAACCCTAAATCATAACGCTAAACCCTAAACCCTAACCCCAAAATCCTAACCCCTAAACCCTAAACCATAACACTCAAACATAAACCCTAACCCCTAACCCCTAAACCATAAACGATAAACCCTAAGCCCTAAACCTTAAAATCTAAATCCTAAACACTAAACCAAAAAACCTAAAACCTAAACCCTAAACCCTAAACCCCAAACTCTACAGCCTTAACCCTAAACTTGGAACACTAAACCTTAAACCCTAAAGTTTGAACAATAAATGCTAAACCCTAAACTCTATACCTCTTAAATATAAACCCTAAACCCTAAAGCCTAAACCCTAAACCCTAACACTAAACCATTAATCCTAAACCTATAACCCTACACCCTAAACCCTAACCCTAAGCCATTAATACTAAACCCTAAACCTAAGCACTAAACCCTAATCTCTAACCCCCAAATCCCAAAATCTACACTTTAAACCCTAACCCATAAATCCTAAACCCTAAACCTAAAACCCAAAACTCTAAATCCTAAAACCAAAACCCTCAACCCTAAACCCTATACCCTAAACTCTAAGCCCTAAACCCTATATGATAAACCCTAAACCAAAACCATAAACCCTAAACCATAATTCCTAAACTCTGAATCCTAAACCTAAACCATAAACCTTTAACCATAAACCTTTAACTCTAAACCCTAAACCATAAACCATAACCCATAAACCCAACACCCTAAACTTTAAACTTGGGACCCTAAACCCTAAACCTTAAGCCCTAAACCTAAACGCTAAACCGAAAACCCTAAAATATAAATCCTAAACACTAAACAAAAAAACCTAGAACATAAACCCTAAACTCTGAAACCTAAACCGTGAACTCTAAACCCTAAACTTGGAACCCTCAACTTTAAACCAAAAACTTTGAACCCTAAACTCTAAACCCTAAACCCTAAACCTATAACCCTATACCCTAAACACTAACCCTAAACCATAAACCCAAAACCCTATAGCGCAAACCATTAATCATAAACCCTAATCCTAAACCCTAAATCTAAACACTAAACTTTAAATCCTAAACCCCAAATCCTAAACATTGAACCTTAAACCCTAAACTCTGAACCGTAAACTCTAAACCCTAAACCCTAAGCCTCTTAACCCTAAACCCTAAACCCTACCATTAATCCTAAACCTACAACCCTACACCCTAAACACGAATTCTAAACCATAAACCATGAACCCTAAACAATTAATCTTAAACCCTAATCCTAAACCATACACCTAAACACTAAACCCTAAACCCTAAACCCCAAATCCCAAACTCTAAACCTTCAAACCTAAACCATAAACAATAAACCCTAAACCACAAAACATAAAACCAAAACCCTAAACCATAAACCATCAACCATAAACCATAAACCATAAACCATAAACCTTAAACCCTAAACCATTAACCATAAACCCTAATCCCTAAACATTAACTCCTAAAACCTAAACCTGCAACCCTAAACCCTAACCCCTACACCTTAAATCGACAATCCAAAAATCTAAACACTAAAACCAAAACCCTCAACCCTATACACTAAACGATGAACCATAAACTACTAACCCTATACCATAAACCCTATATGCTAAACCCTAAATCCTAATCCCTAAACCTAAACCCTAAACCCTACACCCTAAACCCTAAACCTTAATTCCTAATCTCTAAACCCTAAACCTTAACCCTGAACCATTAACTGTGAACCCTAATTCTAAACCCTAAACCCAAAACTTGGAACACTATACATTATACACTAAACCCTTAACCACAAACCCTAAACCCTAAACCCAAAACCCTACATACTAAACCCTAAACCTAATCCCTAAACCCTAAATCCAAAATCCTAAACTCTAAACCCTAAGCCCAAAACCCTAAACCCTCACCCCAAAACCCTAAATCCTAAACCCTAAACCTAATCTCTAAATCCTAAACCCTAAATCCTAAACTCTAAACCCTAAACCCTAACCCTAAACTCTAAACCCAAAACCTTAAACCCTAAACCCTAACCCCTAAACCCTAACCCTAAACTCTAAACCCTAAAACATACACCCTTAACCCTAACCCCTCAACCCTAAACCTAAAACCTGAAACCCTAAGCCCTAAACCCTAAACCCTAAATGCTAAACCCTAAACCCTAAAATCTAAAACCTAAATCCTAAACACTAAATGAAAAATCATAGAACCTAAACCCTATACCCTAAACCCTAAACCCTTAACTCTAAAACCTAATCCCTTAAGTCTAAACCCTAAACTTGGAACCCTGAACCTTAAACCATATACTTTGAACCCTAAACCCTAAACCTTTTAACCCAAAACCCTAAACCCTAAACCGTTAATCCTAAACCTATAACTCTACACCTTAAACCCTAACCCTAAACCATAAACCCTAAACCCTAAACCCTAAACCATTAATCCTAAGCCCTAATCCTAAACCATAAACCTAAACACTAAACCTAAACCCTGAATCCTAAATCCCAAACTTTGAACCTTAAACCATAAACCATAAACCCTAAACCGTAAACCATAATCCATAAGCCCAAAACCCTAAACCATTAACCATAAACCCTAATCCCTAAACATTAACTCCTAAACCCTAAACCTGCAACCTTAAACCCTATCCCCTGCACCCTAAATCGATAATCCAAAAATCTAAACCCCAAAATCAAAACCCTCAACCCTATACCCTAAACGATAAACCATAAACTCCTAACCCTATACCACAAACCCTATATGCTAAACCCTAAATAATTATCCCTAAACCTAAACCCTAAACCCTACACCCTAAACCCTAAACCTTAATTCCTAATCTCTAAACCCAAAACCTAAAACCTAAACCCTAACTCTAAACCCTATATCGTAAACCTTATACCTTAAACCCTAAACCCTAAACCCAAAACTTGAAGCCATCTACACTATACACTAAACCCTTAACCCTAAACCCAAAACCCAAAACCCAAAACCCTAAATACTAAACCCTAAACCTAATCCCTAAACCCTAAATCCAAAATTCTAAACTCAAAACCCTAAACCCTAAGCCAAAACTCGAAACCCTAAACCCTAACCCAAAACCCAAAACCATAACCCTAAACCCTAAAACCTAAAACTTAAACCCTAAACCCTCACCCCTAAACCCTAACACTAAACCCTAAACCCTAACCGCAAAACATAAACCCTAAAGCCTAACCCCTAATTCCTAAACCATAAACCCTAAACCCTAAACCTTAAAATTGAAATCCTAAACACTAAACTAAAAAACCTAGAACCTCAACCCTAAACCCTAAACCTCAGACTCTACATCCTTAACCATAAACCTGGAACCCTAAACCTTAAACCCTAAAGTTTGAACCCTAAATGCTAAACCCTAAACTCTAAACCTCTTAAACATAAACCCTAAACCCTAAACCCTAACACTAAACCATTAACCCTAAACCTACAACCCTACACCCTAAACCCTAACCCTAAGCCATTAATCCTAAACCCTAAACCTAAGCATTAAACCCGAAACTCGAACCCCCAAATCTCAAACTCTACACTTTAAACCCTAACCCATAAATCCTAAACCCTAAACCTAAAATCCAAAAGTCTAAACCCTAAAACCAAAACCCTAAACCCTAAAACCTAAGCCTAAACTATTAATCCTAAACCCTAAACCCTAAACCCTAAACTCTAAACCCTAAATCCTAAATTCTAAACCCTAAACCCTAAACCCTAAACCATGAATCCTAGCCCTAAATCCTAAACTCTAAACCAAAACACCTAGACCCTAAACCCTAAACCCTAATCTCAAAACCCAAAACGCAAAACCCAAAACCCTAATCCCTAAACCATATACCCTAAATACTAAACTCTAAACCGTAAACACTAACCATAAAGTCGAAACTCAAAGCCCTAAACCATAAACCCTAAATCCTTAACCCTAAACCCTAAACCCTAAACATGATATCCTAAACACTTAACCCTAAACACTTACCCTAAACCCTAAACCATAAACCCTAAACCCTAACCTTAAACTCTTAATCCTAACCCTAAATCCTATATTCTAAACCCTAAACCCTAAATCCTAAACTCTAAATCCTAAACCCTAAACCCTAAATCCTTAAAACTTAAGCCTAAACCCTAACCCATAAACCCTAAACCCTAAACCCTAAACTCTGACTCCTAAACCCAAATCTCTAACCCTAAAACCAACTCCCTAAATCCTAAACCCTAAATCCTAAACCCAAAACCCAAAACCCTAAACCTTAAACCCAAAACTCTAAACCATAAACCATAAACCACAAACTATAAACCCTAAACCCTAAACTATAAAGCATAAAGCCAAACTCCTAAACCCCTGAATCCTAAACTCTAAACCGAAAACCCTAACCCGAAACCATATGCCCTAAACCCTAAAACCTAAACCCTAAACCCGAACGCCTAAACCCTAAACGCAAAAACTTAAACCTACAACTTAAAACCCTAAACACTAAAACCTAAACCATAAACTCGAAACCCTAAACCCTAAACACTGAATCATAAAACCTAAACGTAATATCTAAATCCAAAACCCTAATAAAAAAAACCTAGACTCTAAACCCTAAACCCTAAACCCTAAACTCTAAAACCTAAACCCTAAACTCTAAAACCTAAACCCTAAACTCTAAACCCTAAACTTAGAACCCTAAATCTTGAACCATAAATTTTGAACCCTAAACCCTAAACCCTAAATCGCTTAACCATAAACCATAAACCATAAACTATAAAACCTAAACTCTAAACTCTAAACCCTAAACTTAGAACCCTAAATCTTGAACCCTAAACTTTGAACCCTAAACCCAAACCATAGCCCTAAACCATTAACGCTGAACATACAACCCTAAACCCTAAACCTAAACCATTAATCCACAACCCAAAACCTAAACACTAAACCCTAAACACTAATCCCCAAATCCCAAACTCTAAACCATAAACCCTAACCCCTAAACCCTAAACCTTAAATCTTAAACCTATATCCCAAAACTCTAAACCCTAACCCAAAACCCTCAAACCTACACCCTATACCCTAAACCATAAAACCTAAACTCCAAACCCTAAACCCTAAACCCTAAACCGTATATGCTCAACCCTAAACCCTAATCCCTAAACCTAAACCCTAAATCCAAAATCCTACACTCTAAACCCTTATTCTTATACTCTAAACCTTAAACCTAAACCCTTAACCCTTTACATAAACCATAAACTCTAAACCTTAAACCTTAAACTCTAAAGCATATAGCCTAAATCCTAAACCCATGAATACTAAACTCTAAACCCAAACCACTAACCCTAAGTCAAAACCCTATACCCTAAACCTTAAACTATAAAACCTAGACCCTAAACTCTAAACCCGAACCCCTAAACCCTAATTCCTTAACTCTAAACCCTAAACCCTAACCCTAAACCCTAAACCCTAAACCTTAAACCCTCAACACTAAACCTTAAATGCTAACCCTAAATCCTAATCCCTAAACCCTAAATCCTAACCTATATATCCAAAACCCTATACCCTAAACCCTAAACCCAAAACTCAAAACCCTAGACCTTAAACACAAAAGCCAAAACCCAAAACTCTAAACCATAAATCCTAAACCCTAACCCCAAACCCTCAATCAAAAACCCTAAATCACAAGCCCTTAAAGCTAAACTCTAAACCATAAAGCCTAAATCCTAAACCTCTTAATCCAAAACTCTAAACCCAAAACCCTAACCCTAAACCCTAAATCACAAACACTAAACTATAAACCCTAAATCCTAACCCAAAAACCTAAAACCTAAACACTACATCCAAAGCCCTAAACCATAACCCCTAATTCCTAAACATTAAACTCTAACCTCTAACCCTAAACCCTAAAGCCTAAACCATTACCATAAACGATTAATCCTAAACCCTAACACTAAACTCTAAACCCTAAATCCTAAACTCTAAACCCTAAACCCTAAACCCTAAACCCTAACACTAAACTCTAAACTCTAAACAAAAACACCTAGACCTTAAACCTGAAAACCTAAACTCTAAATCCTAAACCTTAAACACTAAACTTGGAACGCTGAACCTTAAACCATAAACCTCATAACCCTAAACCCTAAACCATAAATCCAAAATCCTGAATCCTAACCCTTAATCACAAAACCCTAAACCTAAATCCTAAACTCTAAACCCTAAACCCCAAACTCAAAACCCTAAACGATAAACCCTACACCCTAAACCCTAACCCTAAACTCTAAATCCTAAACCCTAATCCTTAAGTCTAAACCCTAAACCTAAACCCTAAACCTTAAATCCCTAATCCTAAACCCTAAACCTTAACCCCTAAACCCTAACCCTTAAACCCTAAAATAAAATAATTAAACCCAAAACCCAAAACCCTAAACCTAAAACCCAAAACCCAAAACCCTAAACCCTAAACCCTAAACCCTAAACCCTAAACCTTAAACCCTTAACCCTTAACACTAAACAATAAACCATAAACCATAAACCCTAAACTAAAACACCAATCCAAAATTTAAAACCCTAAACCCTTAATCCTGAACCCTAAACTCTAAACCATAAAGCCTAAATCCTAAACCCCTTAATTCTAAACTGTAAACCCAAAGCTCTAACTCAAAACCCTAAACCCTAAACCCTACACTATAAACCCTAACCCTAAACCCTAAACCCAAACTCCTAAACCCTAAACCCTAAAACTTAAACATAAAACCTGAAACCCTAAACACTAAAACCTATATTGTAAACCCTAAACCCTAAACCCTAAAAGCTAAATCCTAAACCTTAAACCAAAAAACTTTGAACCTAAACCCTAAACCCTAAACTCTAAACTTGGAACACTAAACCTTAAACCCTAAAGTTTGAACCCTAAACTCTAAACTCTAAACCCTAAACCACTTAACCAAAAAAGCATAAACCCTAAACACTAACCCTAAACCCAAAACTCCAAACCCTAAACCATAAACCCTAAACCCAACCCTACACTCAAAATCATAAATTCTAAACCTTAAACCCTAAATCCTTAACTCTAAACCCTAAACCCAAAATCCTAAATCCTAAACTCTAAACACTAAACCCTAAACCAAAAACCCTAAACCTTTACCCTTAAACATTAAAACCAGATCCTAAAACCATAAACCCTATTCCCTAAACCATAATCCAAAAACTATAAAACCTAAATTCCAAACCCTAAACCCTTAATACTAAACCCTAAGATCTAATCACAAAACCCTAACCCAAAAACCTTAATCTTAAACCCTAATCCCTAAATCAAAATAATAAACACTAAACCCTAAACCCTATACCCGAAACCAAAAACCGCAGAACCTAAACACTAAACCCTAAACCCTAGCCCTAAACCCTAAACCCTAAACCCCAAACCCAAAAACTTGAATGCTAAACCCAAACCTTTAACACTAAACCTAAATCCTAATTCCTTAACTCTAACCCCTAACCCCTAACCCTAAACCCAAAGCCCTAAACCCTAAACCCTTAACTATAACCCTAAGCCCTAAACCATTAACCCTAAATCCTAAACCATATATCCTAAACCTTAAACCTAATATCCAAAACACTAGACCTTAAACCGTAAACCATAAACCCTACACTCGAAACCAAAACCCTAAACACTAAACTTGGAACCCTAAACCCTAAACCCCAAACCCTAAACCTTAAACTGTAAACCCTAAACCCTAAACCCTAAACCCTAAACCCTAATCACTAAACCCTAAACCCTAAATTGTAAACTCTAAACCCGTAACCCTAACCCTAAAGCCATAACTCGAAAACCTAAACCATAAACCCTTAACCCTAAGCCCTACACATTAAATCCAAAACCCTAAATCCTAAATCCTAAACCCTAAACCCTAAACCCAAAACTCTAAATAATAAAGCCTAAACCTTAAACCCCTTAATCCTAAGCTTTAAGCCCCAAACCCTAACCCAAAACCCTAAACCCTAAACCCTAAAATATAAACCCTAACCACTAAATGCTAAACCCTCAACCCTAAATCCTAAACTCTAAACCCTTAACCCTAATCCTCAACTCAAAACTCAAAAAACTATACCATAAACCCTAAACACTAACTCTATACTCTTAATCCTAAACACTAAATCCTAAATTCTAAATGCTAAACGCTAAATCCTTAACTCTAAATTCTAAACCCTAAACCCTAAATCACTAACTGTAAACCCAAAACCCTAAACCATTAACCCTAAATGCTAAACCCTAAACCCTATACCTTAACCTTTCAACCCTAAAACCAAATACCTAAACTCTAAACCCTAAACCATAATCCATAAACCACAAACCCTACACTCCAAACCCTAAACCTTAAATGCTAAACCCTGAACCCTAATCCCAAAACCTTAGACCCTAAACCCGTAATACTAAACCCTAAACCCAAAATCTAAACTCTAAACCCTAAACCCTAAACCCTAAACCCAAAACCCAAAACCCTAGAACCTAAAACCTAAATCCTAAACCCTAAAACCCAAACCCTAAAACTTAAATGTTAAACCCAAACCTCGAAACCCAAACCTAAACACCAACTTCTTGACTGTGAACCCTAAACCGTAACCCTAAACCCTATACCATAACCCTAAACCCTAAACCCTAAACATTAAATCCTAAACCATATATCCTAAACCCTAAACACTAAAACCTAAACCCTAAACCCTAGACCCTAAACCCAAAACCCAAAACCCTAGACCCTAAACCCTGAACCCTAAACCCAAAACCATGAACCATAAACCCTAAACACCAAATCAAAAACCCTAACTCCTAAACCCTAAAGCCTAAACCCTAAATGCCAAACTTTAAACCATAAAGCCTAAACCCTAAACCTCTTAATCCTAAACTCTAAACCCAAAACCCTTACCCTAAACTCTAAACCATAAACACTAAACCATAAACCCTAAACCCTAAACTCTAACCCTTAATTCCTAAACATTAAACTCTAAATCCCAACCCTAAACCCCAAACCCTAAACCCTAAAACCTAAAACCTAACCCTAAACTATTAATCCTAAACCCTAAACCCTAAACCCTAAACCCTAAACCCCAATCATAATAAAGGAGAACAACTGGAAAAATATAAGACAACGAACGAAATGAACCAACTAAACAATGACGATAATGAGCAAAACGCAAAAACGGGGAGGGAATCAATGCAACAGGAACAACAAGAGCATAGTACCAATGAGATCACACAAGAGACCAGTGGAACCATGCTGCAGAAGAGAACTCAGGGGAATCACCATCCAACACAACATACGTATCCTAAGGACCTAGTGGGTACTTCAAAGGAGGAACAACATGGTAAAAGTAATGGTGCAACCTGGAAGGTGAAGGAGACGATCAACAATAAGGAAGACACAACCCATCGAAACATAGAGGAGGAGAAAAGCCAACCTGAAACCAACAGCAAGGAGAACACAGGTAAGTACACTCACAGCTCTCCAAATGCCCATGATCACACTAACACTCTTGGTAATAATTCCCATAATTCCCATAATAGTCAAAACGAATGGGAGAAGGGTATATCTATTGTGCAAGATGATATGAATGAGGCCAAGGGACGAGTTGAGAAAACTAGTCGTTCGACCTTGAATGTGGATAGCCAAATCCCTCCTCCTGTCAAAATTTCCTCTAACTTTGATGTGTATAGACCTGGCCAGCAAAGAATGATCCAGAGCAGTCCTAAACAAAACCAAAATAAACCCCCTGCCACCAAAGATATCCTCGATCCTTCCCCGCCTACAGTGACCCAATCCCTTGCGACTAGACTTAGAGCCAACCAAACTAAAAATGAAACTCCCTTGGACATAATCTCCCCTATCATCACTACTAGACAAGGATACCCCTCCATTACCTTCCATGAAGAGGATTTTATGCAAAAGATGCCTGGTAGATGTAAATTCACATTGGTAGGCAAATTTACCAATGCCATGCCTAAAATGGAGATCATTAGGAAGAGCTTCATTGCCCAAACTCAGCTCACTAGTGGAGTTAAAATTTCCCACTTTAACTCAAGGCACATTTACATAGATTTAGACAATGAGGCAGATCATATTTCTGTGTGGACTAAGCAAAAGATGTTCATTGCTGGCCATCTTATGAAGCTACAAGTTTGGACCCCTACTTTCAAACCTGCTGAGGAAACTCCTATTGTACCAATCTGGGTCACACTGCCTGAGCTTCCTTGGCACTGCTATTACATGGATATCCTTACGCCCTTGCTGTCCCCCATTGGTAAAGCTCTATATCTGGACTCTGCTACTATGCAGAAAACCAGGGGAAGTGCAGCAAAAGTGAGGGTCCAAATTGATATCACGAAGGACAGACCACAGCATGTGTGGATGGGCTTTTCTGAAAAGGATCCAACACTTGGTAAATGGTAAATTATAGAATTCGAAGATGTTCCTTCCTATTGTTTATATTGCAAACACCAAGGGCATATAATGGGAGAATGTCCTGTGAAAGGAAGGGATGAGGAAACTAAAAGAAAAAAGGAATTGGAGGCAAACAAGAAAGGACAAGAGAAGCAGAAAAATCAGACACCTAAAGACAATGTTCAACAGCAGCAAGGCAAGGAAAAAATATACTCAGATAGGCAAACCATAGGGAAAGGACCAACTGAGGAGGATGCTATACTAAAAGAGGAACAATGGCAAATTCAAACAAGGAGAAAAAATAAAAACCAGCAGCAAAATCAAGAACAAGGTAAAAAACATGATTCCCAAATGCAGCTACAACAGAAATAGGTACAGCAGACAAACAAATCCAAGGACTCACAACCTTTGCAAAACTCAGGTATGAATGCTAAAACTCCTCAGAATCGTGGATCGAGAATCTGGTGATCTGATTCCTATACCCCCCTCCCCTATAATTGTTGATGCTGATAAGCATCTAAGTGATTATGTGACCCCTACCCCTGTAAGTCCCCATGTTGTTTCTTCTGCTGGTGGTGTTGTTGGAGGGAGGATGGATGTACAGGAGGAAACTACTAACCTGTAGAAAGGGGAACCTAAGGGAAGGGAATTGTCTCATGTTATGCATAAGAACCAAATGGCTGACCATAGGCATGACCTTCAAGCCCCTCCTACCACAAACAATGCTGGCCATCACCAACAAGAACAGGTTCTTCAAGTTAGAGAGAAGACTAATCAACAGAGTAACACTAACAGAGAAGCACAGAAGCAATTCCAAGGCTCTATGGCAAAATAGATGGGAAACAAAGCAAGCTCCAGTAAACAGGTGGATACTCCCAAAAGTAAGAACAAACCTAGAAAGAAAAAGAGGGAAGCAATCAAGAGGAAACAGGCTGAGCAAATCCACCAAGAACAGAAGCAGATGGATAGTCTTGAGGAGGAAAATTCTTGTAAAAAATTCATCATGGTGGAGAAAATTATGAATGTAATTCCACTTAAGGCTTAGTACAATACTCCCACTCCTAGAAAACCCCCTGATCAGACAAAGGTCCATAAGAGATGAGTATGAAGTGGAGATCTCTGAAGATGAAATAGAGGAAGACAAGGCACCTGAAAATGACCAGGAGGATGATGAAGATACTTGTCAACTGTTGATCAATGCTTTTAGCCCCAACAAAGATCATGATCTTGAAAAGGAAGTGCTCCAGGTCACCAATAATCAGGGACTCTCTCCCAGAGGTGTACACCTTGATATACTTCCCCTAAAAAAACCTTCAACAACCATTCCTGCCACTGCAGGAAGACCAAACACAAGACTGTTTGCCTCTAAATCTTCTCAATGATTAGTATAATCATATGGAATGCTAGAGGTATCAATACCCAAGGTGTTATTGAAAGACTCAAAAACCTCAAAAACATTCACTATGTGTCTATGATTGCCATCCTGGAACCCTTCTCAGATAATGTACATATAAATATGTTTAAAAGTATGCTTGCCATGGATCATGCAGCTGGTAACCCCAATGGAAAAATTTGGCTTTTTTGGACCAATGATATTACTTGTAAGGTGTTAGAAACTGATGAGCAGCAGATCACTTGTGAAATCAATCATACAGAAATTCCTGAAACCTACATCAAGACCTTTGTGTATGCCAAATGCAAGGAATATATCAGGAAACCTCTATGGGACAGACTACTCCATTTTGCTGATACTAGAAATGCTACTTCATGGTGCATTGTTGGGGATTTTAATGTTATTATCGATGAGTATGAAAACTGGGAGGTAACACATATAACATGAGGAAAAGCATGGACTTCATTGGTATTATTGAAGCCTGTGGACTCATGGACTTGGGGTTCAATGGACCTAGATTTACCTGGTCAAACCAAAGAGGTATCAATTTCAGAATTTGGAAAAGGTTGGACAGGGCTATGGTCAATGATAAATGGTTGCAAAGTATGCCACAGACTACTATTACTCATCTCGCTTCTGTGGGTTCTGATCATTGTCCACTTCTTATGGAGATGAATACTAGAGTAGACACTCATATTAAATACTTCAGATTCCTTAACTGCTGGACTGATCAACCTTCCTTTGAAGAAATCAGAATCGAAAGGCCGGAATGCATGATTGAAGGTAATCCCATGTGGACCTTTCATCAGAAAATGAAGAGACTCGCAGCTACCCTCAGTGTTTGGTCCAAAAAAAAGTTTGGTGATATTTTTGCTGAAGTCAGGGAATTTGAAGAAAGAGTTAGAGTTGTAGAAGAAAATCTCATTCAAAACAACACAGAGGAGCATAGAGCAGTACTTCATGGAATCAATGCTGAATACATCAAATTTATGAAGCTTGAAGATTCTATCCTCAAACAAAAGACTCAACTACAATGGTTTAAAGAAAGGGATGGAAATTCTAAATATTTTCATGCATTGATTAGGGGAAGAAGGAGGAGGCTGTTTATTCACAAAATCCTCAATGAGGATGATGAGTGGGTACAGGGGGATGAACACATTGCACAGACTACATGTGATCATTTCCAAAACATATTCACAGGAGAAGAAAAGCTTATTGATGAAGTCCCTATGAGCTGCATTCCCAGATTGGTCAAACAGGAACATAATGACAGAATGAAAGATCTGCCTACTATGGAAGAACTTAAAGAGGTGGTCTATTCCATGAACCCCAACTCAGCTGCAGAACCTGATGGAATGAATGGCCATTTTTTCCAGAAATACTGGAACATTATCAGCAAGGATCTGTTAGCAGTTATTCATGCCTTTTTCAGTGGACAAATTATACCCAAGTTCTTCTCTCATGCTTGCCTGGTCCTTATCCCCAAAGTGAATCATCCTTATAAACTCTCAGAGTTCAGACCCATCAACCTGAGTAATTTCACTAATAAGATTATTTCCAAGCTTCTCTGCCTCAGATTAGCTCCTATTCTACCTAGCCTTATTTCCTTTAATCAATCAGGCTTTGTTAAAGGCAGAAGCATATATGAGAATATTATGTTAACCCAAGAGATCATCCACCAGATCAGGAAACCTAACATTGGAAGCAATGTAGTGATCAAGCTTGATATGGCAAAAGCCTATGATAGAGTATCTTGGTCCTACATTTGTGTTATCCTCAGAAAGATGGGTTTTGAGGAGGTTGTCATTGATATGTTTTGGAGAATTATGGCCAACAACTGGTACTCTATCATTATTAATGGCAAGAGGCATGGCTTCTTTCATTCCACTAGAGGACTTAAATAAGGAGACCCCCTATCCCCAGCCCTATTTATTTTAGGTGCTGAGATGCTATCAAGATCCCGGAATAACCTCCAGCATAACCCCTTATACAATGGCTTCTATATGGAAAGGAAGGGACCTCAAATCAACCATCTAAGCTTTGCTGATGATATTATCATTTTCACCTCAGGAAGGAAGCACTCTCTTAAGCTCATTATGCATACTTTGGCTACTTATGAAAGAGTTTCTGGCCAGCTGATCAACAAGGACAAAAGTCACTTCATGCTACAATCCAATGCTTTCAGAACTACCTGTGACAGAATTAAAAAGAGTACATGTTTTCATAAGAAAGAAGCCCCTATGACCTACCTTGGATGCCCTATAGCTGCTGGAAGGTATAAGAACATCTACTTCTCTGAGCTCATCAATAAGATTGTCAACAGAATCACTGGCTGGAACTCTAAGATGCTGAGTTATGGGGCAAGGCAACCTTGATCAAACATGTCCTTCAAGCTCTTCCTATTCATATCCTATCAGCCATCTCCCCACCTTCTACTATCCTTAAGCAAATTCAGAGCATCTTGGCTGATGGAAAAATGACAAGAAAAAATACCATTGGTCTTCATGGAGGAACTTGAGTTTCCCCTATGATGAAGGAGGAATTGGTGTTAGGCTTATGTGGGATGTGTGTCAAGCTTTTCAGTTCAAACAGTGGTGGACTTTTAGATCGAAACAAACCTTATGGGGAGATTTTCTTAAGGCAAAGTATTGCCAAAGATCTAACCCCATAAGCAAAAAGTGGGATACTGGTGAATCCCAAGCTTGGAAGCTCATGATGAAGAACAAAATTACTATGGAGAAACACATCCAATGGAAAATAAGGAATGGTTCTTGCTCCTTTTGGTGGGATAATTGGCTTGGAGTAGGTCCCCTGGCTCAATACATCGTTAGTAATGATTCAACAAGGACAAAGTTTCAGATTTTATTGAGGATGGACAGTGGAACAGTGGATAAGGTCATCCAGCAAAGACCTCACAATCAAGTACACAATATTC
Source organism: Solanum pinnatisectum (assembly GCA_035578085.1). NCBI lineage: Eukaryota > Viridiplantae > Streptophyta > Magnoliopsida > Solanales > Solanaceae > Solanum > Solanum pinnatisectum. The sequence goes on along the minus strand of CM069078.1, from coordinate 12,015,155 downwards.
TTTCAACTCGGCTCCAAGCATGCAGAACTAGTCCGATCAGCAGTGTGAGTCTCAATACCAGTGGCCTCTTCTCTATCACTTCACTGAACAAAGATTAGAGAAAAAGGAAAAACCAAAATCAATACCTACACTGCAGAATCGATCCCTTTCAAATGCTCCTTCATCGTGAGAGCAATCAGGGGCAAGCTTCCTACCAATGAAAAGCTTTTGAGATTTGGAATTGAACCAGGTGTCTGCTACTGCTGCTACTCTCCAGGATTGGATACTATAGAACATATTTTCAATTCTGGTAATTTTGCCAAACAGGTCTGGAAATATTTTGCCAACTCCGTAGGCATTCAAACTGATTACCTCCCTCTTAGAAACATGATCATGAGATGGTGGAGCTGCACTTACAACAATGAAGCACACCAGCTGATCCTTCAAGTGATACCAATCTTTATTTGTTGGAACTTGTGGAAAAACAGGTGTGCTGTTAAGTATGGGGGCAAACAATCCAACATGACAAGACTTAAACACTTGGTGATTCTTGACAGATTTAAGCTGCTGCAGACTAAGTTCCCTTATATTTCCTAGCCTCTGGGATTGAATAAAATATCTACACTCTTAGAAAATTGTACTCATGAGTCCATGGTGACAACAATTCAGTGGATTAAACCTCCAGACAGCTGGGTCAAAATCAACACCGATGGGAGTGCTTTAAACAATCCGGGAAGGATAGGAGCTGGAGGAATTCTCAGGAATCAGACTGGTGAATTCATTTTAGCATTCTCAGTTCCTTTGGGGCAGGGAACCAACAATCAGGCTGAAATAGAGGCTGCTAACTTTGGCCTAACTTGGTGTGTGCAGCTAAACTACAAGAATGTAATCCTGGAAGTTGATTCTCAACTACTAGCAGACTGGTTTAGTAACAAAGCAGCAGTCCCTTAGGCCATCTCAGCACACCTACACAAGCTTCACCAATTGGCGACACACTTCAATCACTTCAAATGTATACACACCTTTAGAGAGGCTAACTTTGTAGCAGATTCACTCTCTAAGCACAGCCACCAGATCTTAAATCCTCAAGTCTACTTCAAGATCCAGCAGCTTCCCAAACTAACAGCAGCTTACTTCCATCAGGATTTAGCAGGCATGGCAAGTTTCAGAATAAGAAAATTGAAGAGAATTAAGGAGCCACCTTGAAAGAGCCTTAACAAAGAGGGCCTACGAAGGTGGTTGAACTCCTTCAGGTCCTTTTCTGATGATTCTCCTGTCATCACTTCTCTTAGATGATCCCCCAGGTTAGGATAGAGTTTTTCTTTCTTAATTGTAAAGGGAGAGTCTCCCTCATTTATGTTTTCCTAGACTCTTTGTATCGAGAGGAGTCCTCTCACAAAGGTGCATAGACAATAGGTCTCTTTCTTCTTTGGAGAAGAGTTGGAGAACCAACTAGCTTTGACTAGTCGGCTACCAATTCTAACTCCACCTTTTGGGAGGTAAGGTTTATGCCCCCCTCCTTGTACTTGTCTTTTCTTTATATATGCTAAGGCCTGGGGGTGTTGCTAAGCTCCTGACCCCCTCAAGAGTCGTTCAAATAAAAATAAAAAAAAAATAAAAAAAAAAAAACCCTGAACCCTAACCCTAAATCATAAGCTCTAAACCAAAACACCTAGACCCTAAACCCTAAACCCTAATCTCTAAACCCTAAATGCAAAACCCAAAACCCTAATCCCTAAACCCTATACCCTAAATACTAAATTCTAAACCGTAAACACTAACCATAAACTAGAAACTCGAAGCCCTAAACAATAAATCCAAAACCCTTAACCCTAATTAGTAAACCCTAAACCCAATATCATAAACACTAAACCCTAAACACTTACCCTAAACCCTAAACCATAAACCCTAAACCCTAACCTTAAACACTTAATCCTACACACTAAATCCTAAATTCTAAACCCTAAACCCAAAATCCTAAACTCTAAACCCTAAATCCGTAAAACTTAAGCCTAAACCCTAACCCATAAACCCTAAACCCTAAACACTGACCCCTAAACCCAAATCCCTAACACTAAAACCAAATCCCTAAACCCAAAACCCTAAACCCTCAACCCAAAACCCAAAACCCTAAACCCAAAACCATAAACCCAAAACCCTAAACCCTAAACCATAAACCATAAACTATAAACCCTAAACCCTAAACTCTAAACCCTTAACTCTATAACCTAAACCCTTAACTCTAAACCCTAAACTTAGAACCCTAAATCTTAAACCCTAAACCCTAATATCTAAATCCAAAACCCTAAACCCAAAAACCTAGACTCTAAACCCTAAACCCTAAACCCTAAACCCTAAACTCTATAACCTAAACCCTTAACTCTAAACCCTAAACTTAGAACCCTCAATCTTAAACCCTAAACTTTGAACCCTAAACCCTAAACCCTAAACCGCTTAACCATAAACCCTAAACCCTAAAATCAAAATCCTAAACCCTATACCAAAAAATCTAGAACCTAAACCCTAAACCATAAACTCTAAAACCTAAACCCTAAACTCTAAACCCTAAACTTGGAACCCTGAACCTTAAACCCTAAACTTTGATCCCTAAACCCTAAACTGCTTAACCATAAACCCTAAACCCTACAACCTAAACCCCAAACCATAGCCCTAAACCATTAACCCTAAATGTACAACCCTAAAACATTAATCCTCAACCCTAAACCTAAACACTAAAGCGTAAACACTAATCCCCAAATCCCAAACACTAAACCATAAAGCCTAACTCCTAAACCCTAAACCTTAAACCTTAAACCTATATCCCAAAACTCTAAACCCTAACCCAAAATCCTTAAACCTAAACCCTATACCCTAAACCATAAAACCTAAACTCCAAACCCTAAACCCTAAACCGTATAGGCTCAACCCTAAATCCTAATCCCTAAACCTAAACCCTAAACCCAAAATCCTGCACTCTAAACCCTAATTCCTATACTCTAAACCCTAAACCTAAACCCTTAACCCTTTACATAAACCCTAAACTCTAAACCTTAAACCCATAATCGTAAATCCTAAACCCTAAACTCTAAAGCATAAAGCCTAAATCCTAAACCCCTTAATACTAAACTGAAAACCCAAAACCCTAACCCTAACTCAAAACCCTATACCCTAAACCATAAACTATAAACCCTCAACCCTAAACCCGAACCCCTAAACCCTAATTCCTTAACTCTGAACCCTAAACCTTAAACCCTAAACACTAAACTTTAAACCCTAACCCTAAATCCTAAACCCTAAACGCTAAATCTTAACCTATATATCTAAAACCCTATACCCTAAACCCTAAACTCAAAACTAAAAACCCTAGACCCTAAACACAAAACCCAAAACCCAAAACTCTAAACCATCAACCCTAAACCCCTCAATCAAAAACCCAAAATCATAAGCCCTAAAAGCTAAACTCTAAACCATAAAGACTAAAACCTAAACCTCTTGATCCAATACTCTAAACCCAAAATCCTAACCCTAAACACTAAATCATAAACACTAAAGTATAAACCCTAAATCCTAACCCAAAAACCTAAAACCTAAACACTACATCCTAAGCCCTAAATTATAACCCCTAATTCCTAAACATTAAACTCTAAACCCTAAACCTAAACCCTAAACCCTAGACCATTACCCTAAACTATTAATCCTAAACCCTAACCTTCAACTCTAAACCCTAAATCCTAAACTCTAAACCCTAAACCCTAAACCCTAACACTAAACTATAAACTCTAAACAAAAACACCTAGACCTTAAACCCAAAACCCTAAACTCTAAACCCTAAACCTTAAACACTAAACTTGGAACCCTGAACCTTAAACCCTAAACATCATAACCCTAAACCGTAAACCATAAATCCAAAACCCTGAATCCTAACCCTTAATCACAAAATCGTAAGCCTAAATCCTAAACTCTAAACCCTAAACCCCAAACTCAAAACCCTAAACCCTAAACCCTAAACCCTAAACCCCAACCCTAAACTCTTAATCCTAAACCTTAATCCTTAACTCTAAACCTTAAACCCTAAACCCTAAATCTTAAATCCCTAACCCTAAATCCTAAACCCTAAACCCTAAACCTTAACCCCTAAACCCTAAAACAAAATAATTAAACCCATCAACCTAAACCAAAAACCCTAAACCCTAAACCTAAAACCCAAAACCCTAAACCCTAAACCCTAAACCTTAAACCCTTAACCCTAAACCCTAAACCATAAACCATAAACCATAAACCATAAACTAAAACACCAATCCAAAATCTAAAACCCTAAACCCAAAATCCTGAACCTTAAACTCTAAACCATAAAGCCTAAATCCTAAACCCCTTAATTCTAAACTCTAAACCAAAGCCCTAACTCAAAACCCTAAACCCTAAATGCTAAACTATAAACCCTAACCCTAAACCCTAAACCCGAAACCCTAATCCCAAACTTCTAAATCCTAAACCCTAAAACTTAAACATACAACTTGAAACCCTAAACACTAAAACCTAAACCGTAAACCCTAAAATCTAAATACTAAACCTTAAACCAAAAAACCTAGAACCTAAACCCTAAACCCTAAACCCTAAACTCTAAAACCTAAACCCTAAACTTGGAACACTGAACCTTAAACCCTAAAGTTTGAACCCTAAACTCTAAACTCTAAACCCTAAACCACTTAACCAAAAAAGCCTAAACCCTAGTCCATAAACCCTAAACCCTAACCATAAACTCGAAACTCCAAACCCTAAACCATAAACCCTAAACCCAACCCTAACCTCTTAATCCTACACTTAAAATCCTAAATTCTATACCCTAAACCCTAAATCCTTAACCCTAAACCCTAAATCCTAAACTCTAAACCCTAAACCCTAAACTAGAAACCCTAAACACTAAAACCTAAACCTTCACCCTTAAACATTAAAACCAGATCCTAAAACCATAAACCCTATTCCCTAAACCATAATCCAAAAACTATAAACCCTAAACTCCAAACCCTAAACCCAAAATACTAAACCCTAAGAACTAATCCCTAAACCCTAACCCTAAAACCTTATTCCTAAACCCTAATCCCTAAATCAAAATAATAAACACTAAACCCTAAACCCTATACCCTAAACCCAAAACCCCAGAACCTAAACATTAAACCCTAAACCCTAGCCCTAAACCCTAAACCCCAAACCCTAAAACTTAAATGCTAAACCCAAACCTCTAACCCTAAACCTAAATCCTAATTCCCTAACTCTAACCCCTAAACCCTAACCCTAAACCATATACCCTAAACCCTACACCCTAAGCCCTAAACCCTAAACCCTAAACTCTAACCCTAAGCCCTGAACCCTAAACCCTAAATCCAAAACCATATATCCTAAACCCAAAACCCAATATCCAAAACCCTAAAACTTAAACCCTAAACTCGAAAACCAAAACCCTAAACACTAAACTTGGAACCCTAAACCCTAAATCCTAAACCCTAAACCCTGAACTTTAAACCTTAAACCCTAAACCCTAAATTGCAAACTCTAAACCCTTAACCCTAACCCAAAACCCGTAAGTCAAAAACCTAAACTATAAACCCTTAACCCTAACCCCTAAACATTAAATCCAAAACCCTAAATCCTAAACCCTAAACCCTAAACTCTTAATCCTAAACCCTAAATTGTAACCCTAAACTCTTAATCCTTAACCCTAAATCCTAAATTCTAAACCCTAAACCTTATATCCTAAACTGTAAACCCTAAACCCTAAACCATAAAACATAAACTCAATTCCTCATAACCTTAATCCCTAAATCATAAACCAAAACCCTAAATCCTAAACCCTAATTCCTAAACCTGAAAACCTAAATCCTAAACTCTAAACCCTAAACCTGAAACTCAAAACCCTAAACCTTAACCCTAAACTCATAATCTTAAACCCTAATCCTTAACTCTAAACTCTAAAACCTAAACCCTAAATCCCTAACCCTAAACCCTAAATAATAAACCCTAAACCTTAACTCCTAAACCCTAACCCCTAAAACCAAAATCCTAAACCCTAAACCCTAAACCTAAAACCCAAAACCTAGAACCCTAAACCCTGAACCCTAAACCCTAAACCCTAAACACTAAACCATAAACCATAAACCCTAAACTTTGATCCCTAAACCCTAAACCGCTTAACCATAAACCCTAAACCTTCAAAACCCAAACCCTAAAACTTAGCCCTAAATCATCAATACAAAACCTACAATCCTACACTCTAAACCCTAACCCTAAACCATTAATCCGAAAACCTAAGCCTAAACACTAAACTCGAAACCCAAATCCCCAAATCCCAAACTCTAAACCTTAAACCCTAACCCTTAAACCCTAAACCCTAAACCCTAAACCTACAACTCGAAACTCTAAACCCTAAAACCAAAAATCTCAACCCTAAACCCTATACCCTAAACCAAAAACCCTAAACTCCAAACCCTAAACCCTAAACCCTAAGCCCTATACCCTATACGCGAAACCCATAAAACCTAAACTCTTAATCCTAAATCCTAAAACCTAAACCCTATATGCTAAACCCTAAACCTAGACCCTAAACCCTAAATCCTACACTCTAAACCCTAATTATTAAAATCTAAACCCTAAACCAAAACCCTTAACCCTAACGATAAAGCCTAAACTCCAAATGCTAAACCCGAAACCCTAAACCCGAAAAGTGTAACCCAAAAGCCTAAACCCAAAACTTGTAACCCTAAACCCTAAACCCTATAGAATACACCCTAAACCATAAACACTAAACTCTAAAGCCTAATCCAAAACCCTAAATCCTAAACCCTAAACTCTAATCCCAAAATCCTAAACCCTAAATCCTAAACTCTAAACCCTAAACCCTAACCCAAAACCCAAAACTCGAAATATAAAACCCAACTCTAAACTAATAATCCTACACTCGAAATCCTAAATTCTAAACCCTAAATCCTAAATCCTTAACTCCAAACCCTAAACCCTAAATCCCTAACTCCAAACCCTAAATCCTAAACATTAAACCCTAAACCTTAATCCTTAAAGCTTAAAATCAAATCCCGAAACCATAAACCTTAAATCATAAACCATAATCCATAAACCATAAATCCTAAATTCCAAACCCTAAATCCTAAATACTTAACCCTAAACCCTAATCCCTAAACTCTTACCCTAAAACCTTAATCCTAAACCCTAAACCCCAAATCCAAACTATAAGCCCTAATCCCTAAACCACAAATTCTAACCCCAAAACTAAACCCTAAACTCTAAACCCTAAACCCAAAACCCCAAAACCTAAACACTAAACCCTAAACCCTAGCCCCAAACCCTAAACCCTAAACCCCAAACCCTAAAACTTGAATGCTAAAACTAAACCTCTACACCTAAACCTAAACCCTAATGCCTTAACTCTAAACCCTAAACTGTAACCCTAAATCGAAAACCCTAAACCCTAAACCCTAAACCTAAACCATAAACCCTAAATCCTAAACCCTAAGCCCTAAACCCTAAACTCTAACCCTAATCCCTCAACCTTAAAACCTAAATCCTAAACCATATATCCTAAACCCAAGACCCAAAACCCTAGACTTTAAGCAATAAACCCTAAACCATAAACTCGAAACGTGAAACCCTAAACACTAAACTTGGAACCCTAAACCCTAAATTCTAAACCCTAATCCTTAAACCCTAAACCCTAAATCCTAAAATTTAAACCCTTAACCCAAACCCTAAATCCGCCACTAGAAAACCTCAGTCATAAATGTTAAACCCTAAACCCTAAAATCTAAATCCTAAACCCTATACCAAAAAATCTAGAACCTAAACCCTAAAGCCTAAACCCTAAACCCTAAACTCTAAAACCTAAACCCAAAACTCTAAACCCTAAATTTGGAACCCTGAACCTTAAACCCTAAACTTTGATCCTTAAGCCCTAAATCGCCTAACCATAAACCTTGAGACGTAAAACCTAAACCCTAAACCATAGCCCTAAACCATTAACCCTAAACCTATACCCTTAAACCCTAACCCTAAACTATTAATCCTAAACCCTAAACCTAAACACTAAACCCTAAACCCTAATGCCCAAATCCCAAGCTCTAAACCAAAAACCCTAACCCCTAAACCCTAAACCTTAAACTCTAAACCTATATCTCAAAACTCTAAACCCTAAACCCTAAACCCTAAACCCTATATGCTAAACCATAAAACCTAAACTCCAAACCCTAAACCATAAACCCTAAACCCTATATGCTAAACCAGAAACCATAATACCTAAACCTTAAACCTAAACCCCAAATCCTTCACTCTAAACCCTAATTCCTATACTCTAAACCCTAAACCTAAACCCTTAACCCTTTATATAAACCCTAAACTCTAAACCTTAAACCCAAAATCGTAAATCCTAAACCATAAACTCTAAAGCATAAAGCCTAAATCCTAAACCCCTTAATACTGAACTCTAAATCCAAAAGCCTAACCCTAACTCGAAACCCTATACCCTAAACCTTAAATTATAAGCCCTAAACCCGAACCCCTAAACCCCTAAACCCTAATTCCTTAACTCTGAACCATAAACCCTAACCTTAAACCCTAAACAGTAAACCTTAAACCCTAACCCTAAATCCTAAACCCTAAACCCCAAATCTTAAACTATATATCCAAAACCCTAAACCCAAAACTCAAAACCCAAGACCCACAACCCTAAACACTAAACACAAAACCTAAAACTCAAAAATCTAAACCATAAACCCTAAACCCTAACCCTAAACCCTTAATCAAAAATCCTAAATCATAAACCCTAAAAGCTAAACACTAAACCATAAAGCCTAAACCCTAAATCTCTTAATCCAATACTCTAAGCCTAAACCCTAAACTCTAAACCCTAAACATTAAACACTAAACTTGGAATGCTGAACCTTAAACCCTAAACCTCATAACCCTAAACCCTAATCAATAAATCCAAAACCCAGAATCGTAAATCTTAACCACAAAACCCTAAACCTAAATCCTAAACTCTAAACCCTAAACCCGAAACTCAAAATCCTAAACCCTAACCCTAAACTATTAAGCCTAAACCCTAATACTTAACTCTAAACCCTAATCCCTAAACCCTAAACCCTAAACCCTAAATCTCTAACCCAAAACTGTAAACAATAGACCCTAAACCTAAACCCCAAAACCTTAACCCCTAAACCCTAAAACAAAATAATTAAACCCAAAAACCTAAACCCAAAACCCTAAACCTAAAACCCTAAACCCTAAACCTTAAACCCTTAAACCTAAACACGAAACCATAAACCATAAGCTACAAACCATAAACCCTAAACTAAAACACGAATCTAAAATTTAAAACCCTAAACCCTAAACCGTGAACCCTAAACTCTAACCCATAAAGCCTAAACCCTAAACCCCTTAATTCTAAACTCTAAACCCAAAGCCCTAACTCAAAACCCTAAACCCTAAACCCTAAACTATAAACCCTAACCTTAAACCCTAAACCCAAACTCCAAAACCCTAAACCATAAAACTTAAACATACAACTTGAAACCCTAAACTCTAAACCCTAAAATCTAAATCCTAAACCATAAACCAAAAAACCTAGAACCTAAACCCTAAACCCTAAACCCTAAACTCTAAAACCTAAATCCTAAACTTGGAACGCTAAACCATAAACCATAAAGTTTGAACACTAAACTCTAAACTCTAAACCCTAAACCACTTAACCATAAAGCCTAAACCCTAATCCATAAATCCTAAACCCGAATCCATAAACCCTAAACCCAAAACTCCAAACCCTAAACCATAAACCCTAAACCCAACCCTAAACTCTTAATCCTACACTCAAAATCCTAAATTCCAAATCCAAAACCCTAAATCCTTAACTCTAAACCCTAAACCCTAAACCTTAAATCCCTAACTCTAAACCCCAAACCTTAAACCAGAAACACTAAACCTTAAACCCTAAACCTTCACCCTTAAACATTAAAACCTGATCCTAAAACCATAATCCAAAAACCATAAACCATAAACTCCAAACCATAAACCCTAAATACTAAACCCTAAGTCCTAATCCCTAAATCAAAATAATAAACCCTAAACACTATACCCTATACCCTAAACCCAAAACCCCAGAACGTAAACACTAAACCCTAGCCCTAAACCCTAAACCCAAAACCCCAAACCCTAAACCTAAACCCAAAAACTTAAATGTTAAACCCAAACCTCAACCCTAAACCTAAATCCTAATTCCTTAACTCTAACCCCTAAACCCTAACCCTAAACCCTATACCCTAAACCCTTAACCCTAATCCCTAAACCCTAAGCCCTAAACTCTAACCTTAAGCCCGAAACCCTAAACCCTAAATCCTAAACCATATATCCTAAACCCTAAACCCAATATCCAAAACCCTAGACCGTAAACCCTAAACCCTAAACCCTAAACTTGAAACCCAAAACCCTAAACATTAAACTTGGAACCCTAAACCCTAAATCCTAAACCCTAAACCAACCCTACACTCTAAACCCTAAACCCTAAACCCTAAATCCTAAACCCAAAATCCTAAACTCTAAACCCTTAGCCCTAGCCCTAAACCCGTAACTCGAAAACCTATACCATAAACCCTAAACCCTAAGCGCTAAACCTTAAACCAAAAACCCTAAATCCTAAACCCTTAACCCAAAACTCTTAATCCTAAACCCTAAATTATAACCCTAAACTCTTAATCCTCAACCCTAAATCCTAAATTCTAAACCCTAAACCTTATATCCTGAACTCTAAATCCTAAATCCTTAACTCTAAACCCTAAACACTAAAACATAAACCATAAATTCAATACCTCATAACCTTAATCCCTAAACCATAAACCAAAACCCAAAATCCTAAACACTAATTCCTAAACCCTCAAACCTAAATCCTAAACGTGAAACTTGAAACCCTAAACTATAAACCCTAAACCTTAACCCTAACCTCTTAATTCTAAACCTTAATCCTTAACTTTAAACCCTAAACCCTCAACCCTAAATCCCTAACCCTAAACCCTAAACCTTAACCCCTAAACCCTAACCACTAAAACCAAAAACCTAAACCCTAAACCTAAAACCTAAAACCCAAAATCCTAAACCCTAAACCCTAAACCCTAAACCCTAAACCCTTAACCCTTAACCCTAAACCCTAAACACTAAACCCTAAACCATAAACTATAAACCATTAACCATAAACCCTAAACTTAAACCCCAAATCAAAAATCCAAAAACCTAAACCCTAAACCCTTAACTCTAAACCATCTAGCCTAAATCCTAAACCCCTTAATCGTAAAGTCTAAACCCAAAACCCGAACCCAAAACCCTAAACCCTAAACCCTAAACTATAAACCCTAACCCTAAAACCTAAACCCTAAAACTTAAACCTACAACCTTAAACCCTATACAATAAAACCTAAACCCTAAACCCTAAAATCAAAATCCAAAACCCTATACTAAAATATCTAGAACCTACACCCTAAACCCTAAACCCTAAACCATAAACTTTAAAACCTAAACCCTAAACTCTAAACCCTAAACTTGGAACCCTGAACCTTAAACCCTAAACTTTGAACCGTAAAATCTAAACCCTAAACCCTAAATTGCTTAACCATAAACACTAAACCCTAATCCATAAACCCTAAACCCAAAACCCTAAAATCTAAATCCTACACCCTAAACCAAAAAATCTAGAACCTAAACCCTAAATTCTAAACCCAAAACTCTAAAACTTATCCCCTAACCCTTAAACCCTAAACTTTGATCCCTAAAACCTAAACCGCATAACCATAAACCCTAAACCCTAAAACCTAAACACTAAAACTTAGCCCTAAATCACTAATACTAATCGTACAATCCTACACTCTAAACCCTAACCCTAAACCATTAATCCTAAAACCTAAACCTAAACCTTAAACCCAAAACCCTAATCTCCAAATCCTGAACTCTAAACATTAAACACTAACCCTTAAACCCTAAACCCTACAACCTAAACCTATTACCCAAAACTCTAAACCCTAAAACCAAAACCCTCAACCCTAAACCCTATACCCTAAACCATAAACCCTAAACTCGTAACCTTAAACCCTAAATCATATACCCTATACCCTAAACCCATAAAATTTAAACGCTTAATCCTAAACCCTAAGCCTTATATGCTAAACCCTAAACCTAAGCCCTAAACCCTAAATCCTACCCTCTAAACCCTAATTACTAAAATCTAAACCCTAAACCTAAACCCTTAACCCTTAACAATAAACCCTAAACTCCAAATCCTAAACCTAAAATCGTAAACCCAAAACTTGTAACCCTAAACCCTAAACCTATAATCGCTTCCCCATTTCCCAATTTTTTTCTCTGTCTAACGCAGCTCACTAAAAAGAACGCTCTACAGCATAAGCCTAACGGCTATATTCCCAGCAACTACCAGAATGGCGCGTGAGCTGCCGGTAGGCACTGTACGGCCACCGGACCAAGCTCAACAGGAGCGCCTCAACCAAACTAGCAAAACCCACCATCAACTGCCCTCTAATTCATCCTACAACTCTGTGAATTCAAGAAATAATGAAGTGATGAACAGTGCAAATTCTCGGAGAGAAATAGAAGGCAATCAGAAAATTATTCCCCCAGTTCGCGATAGCTTGAATCGAGTAACGATGGTTTAGGGGAATGATTCTACTAGTCAATACCTACAACATACTAGAAAATCAAATGATTCTATCTCGCCAATTGAGAGATCTGGAGAGGCGATTTCTGGAGGAATCGCCAAAAAATTGCCGAAAATGCGCCTTCAAATTCGAGCACACTCCCATCAATTTCAGGGCGAGTTGAGCATTGGGGATTACTCTCCTGGTGAAGAGGTACATCCCACTGAAGTTTCAAGAAAAACGGACGGTCCAATCGCCGGCGACAAGGATTCCGATGGTCGAGCAGTGAAAGAACAAAAAACTTTTGGCGCCATTGACGAAAGAATCTATCCCAATGAAGAGGAAGTTCATCACACTAACATACACACTAATGTTGCACAAGAACAAACTCGAAATGAAATTCCGTCAAGTAATCAGCCATTTGAGTCTGAAGAACTCATCTGCAGAACTTGGACTAAGTCCCAGGAGCACCAAGGAGCAAAGTTTCAAAAATAAGAACAATGTACAGCTAATGAGCAACACGTGGAAATACAATCAAAACAATATGATCAAGAGCCAAAACAAATGTAAAATGATCAATATGATACTACAAGTCCTACAACTATGGAAGTGGTGGAGGTGGAGAGTTCCACGCAATTCTCCTTTGGAGTTAGACCTACAGATACCATTCCAATCAGTGGGGAACAATAGAGGTCAGGTGGGGAGGTAAATATCACTAACGTTCGTAATTTGAATCAAATGTAGATACAATTTACAGCAGCTAATGCTTCACAAGCAGCGAACGCAAAAGAGGATGTCCAATAAGCAGGTAAGTACACTAACTCTATTCATAAACACAGTGCTGTTAATTTGAGCAGTAGTGATAGTCATAAACAGGTTGCTGCAAATCTGCAAAAGGTTAGTAGTTCGAATGATTCTGAACAAAGAAAAAGGGAATATAATGTGCAAGGTCCTGATAATGGAACAGAAAAAGGAATTCAGTCACAGCAGGCAACCAACGAGGGAAATACTGATCACAATAACTACTATAAGGAATTCCCTAAGATATCTAGTAATTTTGATGTACATAAGGCTAATGATCAGAAAAACCAGCAGACCAAACCCCATCATCAGCTCCCTGCTACCGGCAGACCAAATGAGGGTCAAAACAACAAGCAAGATCAAAATATTGAACAAGAGGGCTACTCAGGACAGACAAGCTTGGTTTAGCTAACCTCGCATGAAAGAAAACTAAGAGAATTAAAGAACCGCCTTGATCTCCTTGCTGATAGTTTGACTACGATGTAAGGCCTCACCATACCATCATAGAGCTATATTTTCTTTTGGATACCATCGAGCTGTCTTCATTATAGTTCTCTCTTATCATTGAGTTAAGGTTATATGATGAAAGACCTTATAGGGCACAGGCTTTTTCCTTTCTTGTTTTCACTTGTAAAGGGAGAGTCTCCCTTATTTACGCTTTCCTAGTTTCTTTGTATCGAGAGGAGTCCTCTCGCAGGTGTTTAGAAGCTAGGTTCCATTTTATAGGATTGGGAAAGAGTTGATTGAACTTAGTAGGATGACTGACTTATGAACCACCATAGGATTGGAGGTAAGGTTAAAGTACCCCTCCTTGTATCTTGTTTTTCTGTTTCATTTATGATAAGGCCTGGGGGTGTTGCTAAGCCCCTGACCCCCCCCCCCCCAAGGGTCATTAAATTAAAAAAAAATAAAAAAGAATAAAAAAATACCATCAACCCAAAACCCTTAACCTTGAACCATAAACCATAAACCCTAAATCCTCAACCCTAAACCCTAAACCCTAAACCTCTTAATCCTAAACCCTAAACCCTACACACTAAACCCTAAACCCTACACCCTAAACCCTAACCCGACACCCAAAACCCTAACCCCACACACTAAACCATAAAACCTAGACCCTAATTCGTAAACCCTAATTCCTAAACTCTAAACCCTAAACACTAACCCTAAACCCAAAATTGGAAACCCTAAACCCAAACCCTAATCTCTTAATCCTAAAGCCTAAATCCAAAATTCTCAACCCTAAACGATAAATCCTTAACTCTAAACCCTAAACCCTAAATACCTATTTCTGAACCCTAAACCCTAACCCCAAAATCCTAACCCAAAACCCTAAAGCCTAATCCCCGAACCCTAAACCCTAAACCCTAAACCCTAAACCCTAAACCGTAAAACCAAAACCCAAAACCCAAAACCCTATACCCTAAACCATAAAACCCAAAACACTAAACCCTAAACAATCAACCATAAACCCTAACCCTAAACTCCAAATCCCAAACCCTAAAACCTAAACCCTAAATCCTAAACCCTAAACTCTAAACTATAAACCATAAAGCCTAAACCCTAAACCCCTTAATCCTAAATGGTAAACCCAAAACCCTAAACCCAAAACCCTAAAACATAAACCCTAACCCTAACCCATAAACCCTAAACCTACAACATGAAACCCTAAACACTAAAACCTAAACCCTAAACCCTAAACCCTACACCCTCAACCCTAAACCCTAGATTCTAAAACCTAAACCCTAAACTTGGAACCCTGAACCTTAAACCCTAAACTTTGAACCCTAAATTCTAAACCCTAAACCCTAAACCTCTTAACCATAAACCCTAAACCCTAAACCCTAACCCTAAACCATTAATCCTAAAGCTACAACCCTACAAGGTAAACCCTAACCCTAAACCATTCATCCTAAACCCTAAACTTAAACAATAAACCCTAAATCAAAAAATATAAACCCTAAACCCTGACCCATAAACCCTAAACACTAAATCCTAAACCTACAACCCGAAATACTAAACCCTCAACCCTAAACACTATACCATAAAGCATAAACCCTAAACTCTAAACCCTAAACCCTAAACCCTAAACCCTAAACCCTAAACAAGAGAGAGTCTCCCTTGTTTATGATTCCAAGATTTTTTTTATCGAGAGGAGTCCTCTTTTTTAGGTGCTTAGTTTCTTGGTTTTATCTTAGTGTAAGGAGATCAGTTGACCATCCATTAGGAAGGTTTACTACTGAACCATCATAGGACAGGAGGTTAGGTTTATGTCCCCCTACTTGTAGTTTTGTTTTTATCTATGATAAGGTCTGGGGTGTTGCTCAGCACCTACCCCTCTCAAGGGTAGTTAAATAAAAAAAAATTCCTAAACTCTAAACCCTACACCTAAACCATAAACCCTTAACCATAAACCCTAAACCATAAACCCTAAACCCCAAACGCCAAACGCTACACCCTACACCCTAAACCCTATCGTAAACCCTAAACCCTAACTCCTAAACTCTCTACCCTAAACCCTAACTCCTAAACTCTAAACCCTTAACCCTAACCCTAAACTCTTAATCCTAAACCTAAAATCCTAAATTCCAAACTCTAAACCCTAAATCTTAAACTCTAAACCCTAAACCATAAACCCTGAATCCCTAACTCTAAATCCTAAACCCTAAACCATAAATCTTAAATGTTAAACCCTAAACCATAAACCTTAACCCTTAAACCCTAAAACGAAATCCACAAATCCTAAACCCTAAAAACTAAACCATAATCCGTAAAGCATAAACCCTAAACACCAAACCCTAAACCCTAAATGCTAAACCCTAAACCTTAATCCCTAAACCCTAATTCCTAAACCTTAAACCCTAACCCTAAATCATTAATTCTAAACCCTAAAACCTAACCCTAAATCATTAATTCTAAACCCTAAACCCTAAATCCAAACTTAAAACCCTAAACCCTAAACCATAAACCCTAAATTCTATTCCTAAGGTTTACTATGAAGAGACTTTGGGAAGTCCTACAGCCAGTGATATGAAACAAGTTCATCAAAGAAAAGATTCCATCGGAATGCTAACTTCTGATGAGGAAGTCTTTTTCCCCAGTAAAAGGAAATTACACTCTTGGTGCAAAGCCCCTGAACATAAGCAAAAGGTAGATTGGTATAAAGCTACCTACACGGCGGAACAACTAACCTCTTTCAGAGATAAGTGGTTCAAAGATATGAAAAGATTCAAAACTGAAATAGAGTTTTTTAAATGGTTTGAAGCTTCTGGGCAAATTGATGATAAACAGTCATCCCTTCAGGTCCTTATCAACAAATGGTACACCAAAGAACAGGTAGTTGAAAGTATTACTCCTCCTCTAGAAGGACTTAGCATCCCTTACAGGAAAGAAATCCTTAAGGCGGCACCTTTCAAAAAACCCATAGAAAAGGAATCAGCCTTGATAATAGTTGGAGACCTTAATAAGGTTTTTGAACAAAACAATTATACCAACAAGGTTCTCCATGTGATATCCCAACAAATTGAGGAACATAAAGAGGATAATTTCAGAGGAATTAGTCAGATAGCTGATAAACCTAGCTCTTCCAAAGTTAGGCCTCAGATTGAGACTAAACCTATTTTTAAGATCCCTGAGTTCTCTAAGGAAAACTTCCCTAAACTTTTGAAAGAGTTTAATCATTCCAATGAACTGCTAGACAGGATAAATGAACAATTGTCTAAGCTTAATATTACACAAGGTAATAAGCTTAGAACGTTGTTAGAAAGGCACCCTAACAAAAGGAATTATTATCCTAGATCTTCTTTTCCTGATGTTCAATTTGAGGAAGACGTTCTCCATCCAGCATCAGCTGCAGATGGCTCAAGTTTGACTGAATGGAACATAGATGGCATGGCTGAAGGTCAAATTTATTCCAAGCTCCAAGAAATGGGAATGAACATCACAGCATACAAAATGAAAGGTGCTGGTGATAAGGAAGCTGCTAATATGATTATTGCAGGTTTTACAAGAACCCTTAGAAACTGGTGGGACAATTATCTTACTGATCAAAATAGAGCTGATATCCATGGTGCTACCACTACTAAAGTAGTTATTAAGACTGAGGAAGGAACTAATATCCCTTCAGAAGTGGTCTACGAAGATGCTACAACCACTCTGCTATATAGTATAGCAAAACATTTTGTGGGAGAACCGCATCTTTTCCAGGATAGAAGTTTAGAAATCTTGAATAATTTGTACTGCAAGAAATTGACAGATTTCAGATGGTACAAAGACATGTTTTTAAACAAGGTCATGATAAGATCTGATTGCAATAATGATTATTGGAAAGAACGCTTTATCAACGGATTACCCACTTATTTCGCTGAAAAGGTTAGATAAAAAATAAGAGATAGATGCGAAGGAAAGATTTCGTATTCTCAACTGGCATATGGAGATCTTATCAGGATTATTAATGTTGTAGCTATGGAGCTATGTACTGATCTTAAGCTAAAGGAGCAGCTTAAGAAAGATCAAAAAACTACATATGCAGAACTTGGTAGTTTTTGCCAAGATTTTGGATTTCTATTACTTAAACCTCCTTCTGCTAAGAAAGCAGGAAAAAGAGAAAGAACAACTGGAAAATATAAAAGAAAATCTTCCAGGAAAGGAAGAGAACCCCGAGAAAAATCCAAAAGTAAAGGAAAGAGGCAAACCTCTAAAGAATCTTCTTCAGAAGATACATACTGGACATGTGGTAAAAAGGGTCACAGATCTAATAAGTGTCCCAGAAATAAGAACAAAAAGAAGAAGATTACCTTCTTGAAGTCGATGAAGAAATTAAGCAAAAACTCTTTTCTATCATCGAAGAAGAGGAAGCATCTGATTCAGAATATTCTTCATCCGAAGAAGAAAGTGACGATGAAGAATTTCTTAATGTCGCCCATAATTCAGAATCTGAAGAAGAAGAGTCAGAATGCAATTGTAATGGTGCATTTTGCCTATGTGATAGCAAGACTATCCATGTTGTCTCTGAGAAGACTGCTGAAACCCTCTTCTCTACTATTGAGCATATTCAAGATGAAGAAGCTAGGAGAAAATACCTCATTGAACTGCAGAAATTGGTTACGAGGCAAAAGGAAGAAAAACCTAAAGTAACTCCTTTTAGCATGAAACAGATCATGAACAGATTTGATTCCAAAAAGGATGAACCTTCAGTCGAAGAACTTAGAAGAGAAATCAATTCTCTTAAAGAAGATATGAAAGGAATTAAGTCTAGACTTCATAAGATTAAGATCGAAGCTATCACTGAAAAACTTCTCAAAGAAGTTAGAAATGATTAAGGATCCTCTAAAGCTATTGCTTCAGATAATGGAGAACATGAGAAAGATGCGGATAGCGAAGCAGGTATCCATGCTATTACCAAAATTAGACCTCAGAGTTCTCATATTATGATTAAACTTGTTATTAATGATCATCTAACTCTTAACAAGATTGCTTTGCTAGATAGTGGTGCAGATCGAAATTGTATTATTGAAGGATTAATTCCTACTAAGTACCTTACCAAAGGGACTACCAAATTATACAGCGCCAGAGGTGAACGTATAATTATTGATTATAAGTTATTTGATGCTCATATTTGCAATAATGGTATATGCCTTAAAAATGATTTTGTTATAACTAAAAATATTAATGAAGAAATTATTTTAGGTATACCATTTATTACTCAAATAAAACCTTATATTTCTGATTTTGATTCTATCGAAACTAAGATCTTAGGAAAAGAAATTTCATTTCCTTTTATTAAAACTCTTTCTCACGAAGAAAGTAAATTTTTACATAAACAAACTGCTTTTAGAATTAATCTAATTTCCAATCAGATTTGTTTTCTTAAAGAAGATATAAAAATTAAGAAAATTGAGCAAATTTTAAAAACCCCGAGAATGGTAACTAAGATTGCCAATTTGCAAAAGACCTTTGAAAAAGAAATTTGCTCTGAATTTCCAAATGCATTTTGGGCCAGAAAAGCCCACACTGTTGCTCTCCCTTATATTGATGGATTCAATGAAAAGGCCATTTCTACGAAAGCTAGGCCCATTCAAATGAACCATGATTTAATGGAAATTTGCAAAAAGGAGATTAATACTCTTTTGGAAAATAATATTACCAGGCCCTCTAAGTCTTCGTGGAGTTGTTCAGCCTTTTATGTCAACAACGCTGCTGAAAAGGAGAGAGGCTCTCCTCGACTAGTTATTAATTATAAACCTTTAAACTCTGTTTTAAAGTGGATTAGATATCCGATTCCTAATAAAAGGGATCTATTAAAAAGAACTTTTAAAGCTAATATTTATAGTAAATTTGATATGAAATCAGGTTTTTGGTAAATACAAATTTCCGAAAAGGATAAATACAAAACTGCTTTCAATGTCCCGTTTGGACAATATGAATGGAACGTTATGCATTTTGGGCTTAAGAATGCCCCTTCAGAATTTCAAAATATTATGAATTCCATCTTTAATCATATTAGTCATATTTAAATTGTTTACATTGATAATGTTCTAATCTTTTTTGAGGACATTGATTCTCACTTTAAACATTTAAATATATTCTTTAAAATTGTTAAACATAATGGTCTGGTGGTTAGCGCCAAAAAGATTAAACTTTTTCAAACTAAAATAAGATTTCTTGGTCATGATTTATATCAAGGCACATATAAACCCATTTGCAGAGCCATTGAGTTTTCTGATAAATTCCCGGATGTCATCTTAGACAAAACTCAGTTACAAAGATTTTTGGGTAGTATTAACTATGTTGCGGACTTCATCCCAAAGGTAAGACAGGTTTGTAAACCATTATATGACAGCTTAAGAAGATACATTCCATGGACAAAGGAAGAAACCTCATGATTATTAAGATTAAAGGAATGGTTAAGAGTTTGCCTTGCTTAGGTATCCCTAATCTGAATTCTTTTATGATTGTTGAGGCGATGCTTTAGACATCGGTTATGGAGGATTCTCAAGCAAAGAGAACACACGAAAGTCATGAGCAATTAGTTCGTTTTACTTAGGAGTTTGGAATTCGCTCGGAAAAACTATAGTCTGCTTAAAAAGGAAGTTTTAGCTATTGTCCTTTGCATTACTAAATTTCAAGATGATTTGATTAATAAGGAATTCTTGCTTAAGGTAGATTGTAAATCTGCTAAGGAAATTCTACAAAAAGATGTTAAAAATCTTGTTTCCAAACAGATATTTGCTAGATGGCAAGCTTTATTGTCGAGTTTTGATTTTCAAGTTGAATATATCAAAGGGGAAGAAAACTCTCTTCCGAATTTTCTAACACGAGAATTTTTGCAGGGAAAAACATGAGGTCGGTCATAAGGCCAGGATTTGGAACAAAAGGCCCTTTCCAAGAAAAGGGAAAAGACTCAGACAAGAAGCTGTCAGCTTCACCATTTGCAATAGGGCCATCCTTGAATATCCCTAACAAGTTTTCGGCTCTTGCTAGCCTACCTCCAATAAATCCTTCTCAGGTTATAAGCCCTTTTCCACAGCTACCACCTTGCTCATCCTCTTCAAATCCTTTATTCTTAAGAAACCCTTCTCTAAAGAATCTGAACCTTGCTCATTTGCTCCATCAGGAAAACCCAGATTTTCCTCTCCTTAAACCAAAGACTCTTATGCTATGAAAGCTCCTGAAAGCTTTAGAGAAGCAGTTTCCCCTGTTTCTCTAGCCCATAATAAACCTAAAGAACGTGAAGTCTTTAATTTGGTTACTTTGCAGGTCAATCCCCTCCTTGCCCTTGATAAGGAATTTGAAAATTATGAGGTTAAGCATCTTCTTAAACCTTGTTACACAAACAGGAATTATGTGGACACAGAAAATCCACTAAAAACCAGGAAGTATTATGAATTTATCCTCGTTGATACTGGTTCCATCGAAGTGGAGCATAAACTCAGCCATGATTCAGATCCGGATAGCATTGCCTATTCAAAATTCACAATTAAAAAGGTTTTATCTCCATTTGAATGGCTAGTGGACCATCTGCATACACCCGTTAATCTTTCCAGGGAGCATAGACCCCAAACTTATAATTGGTTTGACTATAAAAATGCTTGGTTTAATTTTCTATATCTCAGGCCAACCACTCATACCTGGTTTGTCAAGTATAGTCCAGAATTTTCAAAATCTATCATCCCCACATGGTTCTACGAATGGTGGAATTGTTTTGGAGGAAATAAAAAAGTTTTGCCAAAATTATTTTTGGATAAATTTGATCAGTTTCAAGCTGAACAAGATATTTCTACTCTCCCCGAGCACATTAAATTATGTAAATATTTTGTCCAGAAAAGGATTTCATTTATTATTAGTTGGACTTTCTCTATCCATGTATTTGATAGGATTAAATATTTGTCAAAAGAAATTTGCATTAAAGGATGGTCGCCTGCTCCTAAAGAAGCTGCTCAACGTCCTTCTCCAGCCTCTACAAGTGGCAAAAAATCATCTTCCAAAGATGAATTAAAGAAAAGGCTCCAACAGGCCTTATCAGATCTAGAAGAGGAAAAATCTAATGAAGAAACAGCCATGCAGCTGTTGGATGAAGCCTCTTCTCAGAGTGGTGATAATGGGGATATGTTAAGGCCAAAAGCCTTAGCCTTATCTTACCTAGATCCATTTTATGATTAATTTAATTTAATCCAGTAGAGGATGTTAAAATCCAGAATTACTGACCTTTTGAATAGAGACTCAAAGAAGTTTGAATTATTTAAAAGGAAAGAGATGAAACTCAAAGAGTTAGAATATCTCTTGATTAAAATTAAAATTTTCAAATATGGAATCCCACAACAGCAAAAGATACTTTGGCATGTTGTGGAGGTAGACGACAACTTTATAAAAGCAGGCACCACTCTTTCAAAAAGTAGATGCCCGACAAAAGAAAAAACAGCCACTACTTTTCCAAAAGAAAAAGCAATAGCCGACAACTTTAAACCCACTCAAGATAAAGGAGATTCGCGCAGTGGCCAATCAGAAGAAAGCTTCATGATTTCTCTTATTTTTTACAAGTCTATATAAGACTACTCTTTTCCCTGGAGAAGGGATCAGAAATTTCAGACTAGAATTTTCTTTTAGCCTTTAGAATTTGATTGTAATGTTTTCGTTTGCTTGGATGTTTTCTTCCGTTTCCGTTGCAGTTTGAATAAAAAGAAGTGAGTTCTTGTATACTTTCTCTCTTGTTTATATTTTCTTTAAGCGTTATTACTGTTATATGCTACGATCATTTTGAATGGTATCAGAGCCATGTTAGGCATATTTAGCATGTTAATAGTAATGTTAATTATAACCATGGACGGCTAAATCCTTTTGCCAAGACTGTACTTATGTAACGTTAATTAGTTACTTAGCAATTTAGCAAAGTTATCACCTTTTTATACAATATGAATTTTTAATTCTTTAACTGTAAAAATGGAGTTCATGTATGGTGATTAAGGAAAGGTGTTGAGAATGTTTCAAGTAGTTGCGATGCCGATAGGCGGTCGTTATGCCGATGGGACAGGCGCGTAGACTGCAAGGTACTTTACTTGAATATCTCTTGTAAAATCCATAGTCCTTAATGTAAAATCCGAGCATGAATCCATAATTACTATAGAAGAATTTGAAATTTCATATTGAATGACTAGTTGATACCTTTACTAGAATGCTTAGTTACTTTTTATCGTATCATTAGTATAGTCTAATGGCATTTTCTCTCTATGGATAATAAACAGCATACTGTTAACTCTGTTAATATATCTATTTCTAAGACAGAAAATGATTTACAAAATTGGTCTATCCCTAAAGAACCATTTGAAAAGATTTACCAGCTAGGTAATTTTTCCTTATTTAAAAAATACAATATTAAAACTTGTGAGTCAACTATTGCTATCAATAATTCGCTTGAAACAATCAAGTTGTTGTTATCTGCTGATATTGATAGATATAGGAAGGAGTTTAAATTTCTTCATATTGGACTTGTGCAAGTTGCTGTTAAACCTCTTTTACGTAAAGGCTTAAATATTCCTATTTGTCTGCTTCTTAGAGATGATAGACTACTTAATTTTGATGATTCTCTGTTAGGAGTATTAGAAAGTAATCTAGCTTATGGACCAGTTTACTTTAACTGTTATCCTAATTTTACTGTTGATATTCATGATCCTAATATTATTGATACTTTGACACTTAATGTCAAAACTAAGAACATGAATAGTAAAATAGATACCAGAGAAATAGCTATAATATATCGGCTATATTACAAGCTTATGAAGACCAAAATAGCCCCAAAGGCTATTGCTTCTAGTGTTAAAGGAGTCACTATGCTTATGGAAGCTAACCAAGAGCATAGTACTACTTTTGTCCCTAGACTTCTTAAGTGGACTGATATTTTAGCTGATGAAGAATGGAAATTTGATTCCATTACGAATCCTTTACCCCTTCAACCTGAGACTTCGTAGTTAGATAGGGTTATTCAGTCCCCTGACGGATCTATTAACCTTAAGGTTTTAAGATCCAGTTCTTTTAGCCAAGCTTCTTCAAGTAGAAGAATGTCTTCAGCAAGACCCTCTTCTTTTCAACCTCGGGAGGAGGATGAAGATATATTAGCCAGCCTGACCATAGAAAATTTCATGGTGTAGATTTCTCCCAGACTGTTCCTAAGGTTTACTATGAAAAGACTTTGGGAAGTCCTACAGCCAGTGATATGAAACAAGTTCATCAAAGAAAAGATTCCATCGGAATGCTAACTTCTGATGAGGAAGACTTTGTCCCCAGTAAAAGGAAATTACACTCTTGGTGGAAAGCCCCTGAACATAAGCAAAAGGTAGATTGGTATAAAGCTACCTACACGGTGGAACAACGAACCTCTTTCAGAGATAAGTAGTTCAAAGATATGAAAAGATTCAAAACTGAAATAGAGTTTTTTAAATGGTTCGAAGCTTCTGGGCAAATTGATGATAAACAGTTATCCCTTCAGGTCCTTATCAACAAGTGGTACACCAAAGAACAGGTAGTTGAAAGTATTACTCCTCCTCTAGAAAGACTTAGCATCCCTTACAGGAAAGAAATCCTTAAGGCGGCACCTTTCAAAAAACCTATAGAAAAAGAATCAACCTTGATAACAGCTGGAGACCTTAATAAGGTTTTTGAACAAAACAATGATACCAACCAGGTTCTCCATGTGATATCCCAACAAATTGAGGAACATAAAGGGGATAATTTCAGAGGAATTAGTCAGATAGCTGATAAACCTAGCTCTTCCAAAGTTAGCCCTCAGATTGAGACTAAACCTATTTTTAAGATCCCTGAGTTCTCTAAGGAAAACTTCCCTAAACTTTCCAAAGAGTTTAATCATTCCAATGAACTGCTAGACAGGATAAATGAACAATTGTCTAAGCTTAATATTACACAAGGTAATAAGCTCAGAACGTTGTTAGAAAGGCATCCTAACAAAAGGAATTATTATCCTAGATCTTCTTTCCCTGATGTTCAATTTGAGGAAGACGTTCTCCATCCAGCATCTGCTACAGATGGCTCAAGTTTGACTGAATGGAACATAGATGGCAAGGCCGAAGGTCAAATTTATTCCAAGCTCTAAGAAATGGGAATGAACATCACAGCATACAAAATGAAAGGTGCTGGTGATAAGGAAGCTGCTAATATGATTATTGCAGGTTTTACAGGTTAAACTTTTTCAAACTAAAATAAGATTTCTTGGTCATGATTTATATCAAGGCACATATAAACCCATTTGCAGAGCCATTGATTTTTCTGATAAATTCCCGGATGTCATCTTAGACAAAACTCAGTTACAAAGATTTTTGGGTAGTCTTAACTATGTTGCGGACTTCATCCCAAAGGTAAGACAGGTTTGTAAACCATTATATGACAGGCTTAAGAAGATACCTGTTCCTTTTAGGGTTTTAGGTTTATGATTTAGGGTTAGGGTTTAAGGTGTACGGTTGTAGGTTTAGGGTTAATGGTTTAGTGTTAGAATTTAGGGTTTAAGGTTTAGGGTTTAGGGTTTTGGTTAGGGTTTTGGGTTTAGAGTTTAGAAATAAGGGGTTTAGGGTTTAGGTTAAGGTTTTGGGATTAGAGTTTAGAAATAAGGGGCTTAGGGTTTAGGCTTTATGGTTTAGAGTTTAGGGTTTAGCTTTAGGGTTTAGGATTTAGGGTTTAGGGTTTAGGGTTTAGGGTTTATGGTTTAGGGTTTTGGGTATACGTTTTTAGGTTTAGGGTTAGGGTTATTAGTGTTTAGGAATTAGGTCTAAGGTTTAGGGTTAGTTGTTAGGGCTTAGCATTTAATTTTAGGGTTTAGGTTTAGGTTTATGGATTTGTGGTTTAGGGTTTAGGGTTTAGGGTTTAGGGTTTTGGTTTTAGGGTTTTAGGGTTAAGTTATAGGGTTTAGGGTTTAGGGTTTAGAGTTTGGGATTTACGATTTAGGGTTTAGGTTATTGAATTTAGGATTTAGGGTTTGGGGTTTAGGGTTTAGGGTGTAGGGTTTACGTTTTAGGTTTTAGGGTTTATAGTTTAGTCTTATGGGTTTTGGGTTTTGGGTTTAGAGTTTAGGATTAAGAGGTTTAGGGTTTAGTCTTTATGGTTTAGAGTTTAGCATTTTGGGTTTAAGGTTTAGGGTTTAGGATATGGGGTTATTGATTTGGGGTTTAGGGTTAGCGTTTTGGGTTTTGGGTTTTGGGTTTTAGGTTTAGGGTTTAGGGTTTAGGATCTAGGGTTTTGAGTTTTGGGTTTAAGGTTTAGGGTTTAGGATATAGGGTTATTGATTTGGGGTTTAGGGCTAGCGTTTTGGGTTTTGGGTTTTGGGTTTTAGGTTTAGGGTTTAGGGTTTAGGGTCTAGGGTTTTGAGTTTTGGGTTTAAGGTTTTGGATATATGATTTAGGATTTATGATTCAGGGTTTAAGGTTTAGTGTTAGGGTTTAGGGTTTAGTGTTTAGGGTTTAAGGTTAATGTTTAGGGTTCAAAGTTAAGGAATTAGGGTTTAAGGTTTAGGGCTAGGGTTTACGGTTTAGGGTTTGGTGTTTAGGTTCTAGGGTTTTGGGTTTAGGGTTTAGGGTTTAGGGTTTAGGGTTTATGGTTTAGAGTTTGGATTTAGGGTTTAGGGTTTAGTATTAAGTGTTTAGGGCTAGGGTTTAAGGTTCAGGGATTAAGGTTTAGGGATAAGGGTTTAGGGTTTAGCATTTAGGGTTTAGGGTTTAGGGTTTTTGATTTAGGGTTTAGGGTTTTGGTTTTAAGGTATAAGGTTTAGGGTTTAGGGTATAGGGTTAATGGTTAGGGGTTTAGGGTTTAGAATTAGGGATTTAGGGTTTTGGGTTTAGGATTTTGAATTTAGGATTCAGGGTTTAGGGCTGAGGGTTTAGGATTTAGGGTTTAGGGTTCCAAGTTTAGTGTGTAGGGTTTTGAGTTTAAGGTTTAGGGTTAAGGGTTTAAGATCTAGGGGTTTAGGGTTTAGGATTTAGGATATATATATGGTTTAGGATTTAGGGTTTAGGGTTTAGGGTATTGGGCTTAGGGTTAGGGTTTAGGGTTTAGGGCTTAGGGTTTAGAGTTTAGGGTTAGGGTTTAGGGTTTAGAATTAAGAATTTGGGTTTAGGTTTAGGGTTAGAGGTTTGGGCTTAGTGTTCAAGTTTTAGGGTTTAAGTTTAGGATTTGGGGTTTAGGTTTTAGGGTTTTGGGCTAGGATTTAGGGTTTCGAGTTTAGGGTCTAGGATTTTGAGTTTAGGGTTTAGTTTTAGGGTTTGAATTTAGGGTTTAGGGTTTAGGGTTTAGTGTTTATGGTTTAGGATTAAGGTTTTAGGTTTAGGGTTTAGGGTTTAGGGTTTAGTATTTAGGGTTTAGATATTGTAGTTTAGGGTTTATGGTTTATGGATTATGGTTTAGGGTTCAGGGTTGATGGTTTAAGGATTTGGTTTTAAGGTTTAAAGGTTAAGCTTTGGGTTTAGGGTTTATGGTTTAGGGTTTAGGATTTAGAGTTAGGGATTTAGAGTTTAGGGTTTAGAGTTATGGATTTAGGGTTTAGGGTTTAGAATTTAGGATTTCGGGTTTATGATTACGAGTTTAGGGTTGGTGTTTAGGGTTTTGGGTTTAGGGTGTCGGGTTTTGGGTTTAGGGTTTACGATTTATGGTTTAGTTTTAGGGTTAGAATTTGGGATTTAGGGTTTAGGGTTTATAGTTGGGATTTAGGGTTTATGGTTTATGATTAAGGTTTTAGGGTTAGGGTTTAGGGATTAGTATTTATGGTTTAGGGATTTGGTTTTAAGGTTTAAGGGTTATGGTTTGGGTTTAGGGTTTAGAGATAGGGATTTAGGGCTTAGGGTTTAGAATTTAGTATTTTTGGTTTAGGATTAAGAGTTTAGTGTTAGGGTTTAGGGTTTAGGGTTTAGGATTTATGGTTTAAGGTTTTGAGTTTTGGGTTTAGGGTTTAGAGTTTAGGGTTTAGAGTTTAGGGTTTAAAGTTTAGGGTTTAGGGAATAGTGTTTAGGGTTTAGGATTTAGGGTTTTGGGTTTGAGGTTTAAAGTTTAGGTTTGGGGTTTCTGGTTTAGGGTTTTGAGTTTCTGGTTTAGGGTTAAGAGTTTAGGATTTAGGTATTAGGGAATAGTGTTTAGGGTTTAGGGTTTAGGATTTTGGGCTTGAGGTTTAGGGTTTAGGGTTTAAGGTTTAGAGTTTAGGGTTACAAGTTTTGAGTTTAGAGTTTTGGGTTTAGGGTTTAGAGTTACAAGTTTCGGGTTTAGGGTTTTGGGTTTAAGGTTTAGAGTTTAAGGTTTTGGGTTAAGGGTTAAGGGTTTAGGTTTAGGGTATAGAGTTTAGGAATTAGGGTTTAGAGTGTAGGGTTTAGGGTTTAGTGTTTAGCATATAGGGTTTAGGTTTTAGGGTTTAGGGTTTAGGGTTTGGAGTTTAGGTTTTATGGTTTAGGGTATATCATTTAGGGTTGAGTGTTTTGGTTTTAGGGTTTAGAGTTTCGGGTTGTAGTTTAAGGATTTTGTGGTTAGGGTTTAAGGTTTAGAGTTTGGGATTTGGGGATTAGGGTTTAGGGTTTAGTGTTTAGGTCTAGGGTTTAGGATTAATGGATTAGGGTTAGGGTTTGGGGTGAAGGGTTGTAGGTTTAGGATTAATGGTTTAGGGCTAAGTTTTAGGGTTTAGGGTTTAGGGTTTATGGTTAAGCGGTTTAGGGTGTGGGGATCAAAGTTTAGGATTTAAGGATCAGGGTTCCAAGTTTAGCATTTAGAGTTAAGGGTTTAGGTTTTAGCATTTAGGGTTTAGGGTTTAGGGTTTAGGTTTTAGGTTTTTTGGTTTAGGGCTTAGGATTTAGATTTTAGGGTTTTGGGTTTAGGGTTTTGGGTTTAGAGTTTATGGTTAAGTGTTTAGGTTTTAGGGATTAGTATTTATGGTTTAGGGATTTGGTTTTAAGGTTTAAGGGTTAAGGTTTGGGTTTAGGGTTTAGAGTTAGGGATTTAGGGTTTAGGGTTTAGAATTTAGTATTTTTGGTTTGGGATTAAGAGTTTAGGGTTAGGGTTTAGGGTTTAGGGTTTAGGATTTATGGTTTAAGGTTTTGAGTTTTGGGTTTAGGGTTTAGAGTTTAGGGTTTAGGGAATAGTGTTTAGGGTTTAGGATTTAGGGTTTTGGGTTTGAGGTTTAGGGTTTAGGTTTGGGGTTTATGGTTTAGGGTTAAGAGTTTAGGATTTAGGGTTTAGGGAATAGTGTTTAGGGTTTAGGATTTAGGGTTTTGGGCTTGAGGTTTAGGGTTTAGGGTTTAAGGTTTAGAGTTTAGGGTTACAAGTTTTGAGTTTAGAGTTTTGGGTTTAGGGTTTAGAGTTACAAGTTTCGGGTTTAGGGTTTTGGGTTTAAGGTTTAGAGTTTAAGGTTTTGGGTTAAGGGTTAAGGGTTTAGGTTTAGGGTATAGAGTTTAGGAATTAGGGTTTAGAGTGTAGGGTTTAGGGTTTAGAGTTTAGGTTTAAGGATTAGGGTTTAGGGTTTAGCATATAGGGTTTAGGTTTTAGGGTGTAGGATTTAGGGTTTGGAGTTTAGGTTTTATGGTTTAGGGTATATCATTTAGGTTTGAGGGTTTTGGTTTTAGGGTTTAGAGTTTTGGGTTGTAGTTTAAGGATTTTGTGGTTAGGGTTTAAGGTTTAGAGTTTGGGATTTGGGGATTAGGGTTTAGGGTTTAGTGTTTAGGTTTGGGGTTTAGGATTAATCGTTTAGGGTTAGGGCTTGGGGTGAAGGGTTGTAGGTTTAGGATTAATGGTTTAGGGCTAAGTTTTAGGGTTTAGGATTTAGGGTTTAGGGTTTATGGTTTATGGTTTAGCAGTTTAGGGTGTGGGGATCAAAGTTTAGGATTTAAGGTTCAGGGTTCCAAGTTTAGCGTTTAGGTTTTAGAGTTTAGGGTTTAGGGTTTAGGGTTTAGGTTCTAGGTTTTTTGGTTTAGGGCTTAGGATTTAGATTTTAGGGTTTTGTGTTTAGGGTTTAGGGTTTAGGGTTTAGGGTTTAGAGTTTATGGTTAAGTGTATTAGGGTTTAGGGTTTAGTAAATTGTTTAAGGTTCAGGGTTCAAAGTTTAGGGTTTAGAGTTTAGTGTTTAGGTTTTAGAATTTAGGGTTCAAAGTTTAGGGTTTAATATTCAGGGTTCCAAGTTTAGGGTTTAGAATTTAGGGTTTAGGTTTTAGAGTTTAGGGTTTAGGGTTATGGGTTTATGGTTTAGGTTCTAGGTTTTTTGGTTTATGTTTTAGGATTTAGATTTTAGCTTTTAGTGTTTATGGTTCAGGGTTTAGGGTTTAGGGTTTAGGGTTTAGGGTTTAGGGTTTAACATTTAGGGTTTAGGTTTTAGTATTTAGGGTTTCAGTTTGTAGATTTAGGTTTTAGGGTTTAGGATTTAGGCTTTCGTGTTTAGGGTTTAGGGTTAGGGTTAGGGTTTATGCTTTCAGGTTAGGGTTTTGTGTTTAGAGTTTAGTATTAAGGGGTTTAGGATTTAGGCTTTATGGTTTAGAGTTTAGGGTTTAGGGTTACGGGTTTAGGGTTTAGGATTTTGGATTTGGGGTTTAAGTTTAGTGTTTATGGTTTATGGTTTATGGTTTTGGGTTTAGGGTTTTAGGGTTCAAGGTTTAGGGTTTAAGGTTTTGGGGTTTGGGTTTTGGGTATACACTATACACTAAACCCTTAACCCTAAACCCAAAACCCTAAATTCTAAACCCTAAACCTAATCCCTAAACCCTAAACAATAAATCCTAAACTCGAAACCCTAAACCCTAACCCTAAACTCTAAACCCAAAACCCTAAACCCTAAACCCTAAACCTTAAACCCTAAAACATAAACCCTAAACCCTAACCCCTGAACCCTAAACTTAAAACCTGAAACCCTAAATCCTAAACCAAAAACCCTAAACCCTAAACCATAAACCCTAAACACTAAAACCTAAATCCTAAACACTAAATGAAAAAACATAGAACCTAAACCTTATACCCTAAACCCTAAACCCTTAACTATAAAACCTAATCCCTAAACTCTAAACCCTAAACTTGGAACCCTGAACCTTAAACCCTATACTTTGATCCCTAAATTCAAAACCCTAAACCCTAAACTTCTTAACCCAAAACCCTATCCCCTCAACCGTTCATACTGAACGAATAACCCTACACCCTAAACCCCAACCCTAAATTATAAACCCTTAACCCTAAACCTTAAAGCATTAATCCTAAGCCCTAATCCTAAACACTAAACCCTAAACCCTGGAACCCAAATCCCAAACTCTACACCTTAAACCCTAAACCACAAACCATAAACCCTAAACCATAAACCATAAGCCCAAAATCCTAAACCGTTAACCATAAACCCTAATCCCTAATCATTAACTACTTAACCCTGACCCCTACACCCTAAATCGACAATCCAAAAATCTAAACACTAAAACCAAAATCCTCTACCCTATACCCTAAACGATGAACCATAAACTCCTAACCCTATACCATAAACCCTATATGATAATCCCTAAATCCTAATCTCTAAACCTAAACCCTAAACCCAACACCCTAAATCCTAAACCTTAATTCCTAATCCCTAAACTTAAACCCAAAATCCTAAACCGTAAAACCTAATTCTAAACCCTAAACCCAAAACTTTGAACCCTATACATTATACACTAAACCCTTAACACTAAACCCTAAACCCTAAACCCAAAACCCTAAACCTAATCCCTAAACCCTAAACCCTAAATCCTAAACTGTAAACCATAAACCTAACACTAAACTCGAAACCTAAAACCCTAAACCCTAAAACCTAGACCCTAACCATAAACCCTAAACCCTAACCCTAAACCTTAAACCCAAAAACATAAAACCTAAACTCGAACCCCTCAACCCTAAACCAAAAACCTGACACCCTAAACACCAAAACCTAAACACTAAACCCTAAACCCTAAACCCTGAATCCCAAATCCCAAAACACTAAACCTTAAACCCTAAACCATATACCATAAACCCAAAACCCTAAATCCCAAATCCCAAAACTCTAAACCTTAATCCCTAAACCATATACCATAAACCCTAAACCATAAACCATAAGATCAAAACCTTAAACCATTAACCATCAACCTTAAACCCTAAACGTTAACCCCTAAACCCTAAACCCTAAATTAACAACCCAAAAATCTAAACCCTAAAACCAAAACCCTAAACCCTATACCCTAAACCATGAACCATAAACTCCTAACCCAAAACCATAAACCCTATATGCTAAACCCTAAACCCTAATCCCTAGACCTAAACCCTAAACACTAAAGCCTACACCTTAAACCCTAAACCTTAATTTCTAAACTCTAAACCCTAGACCTAAAACCTAAACCTTTAACCATAAATCCTAACTCTAAACCCTAAATTGTAAACTTTATACCCTAAACCCTAAACCCTAAACCCAAAACGTGAAACCCTATACACTATACACGAAACCCTTAACCCTCAACCCTAAACCATAAACCTAAAACTCTAAATACTGAACCCAAAACCTAATCCCTAAACCCTAAAACCAAAATCTTAAACTCCAAACCCTAAACCCTAACCCAAAACCAAAACCCTAAACCCTAACCCTAAGCCCAAAACACTAAAATATAAACCCTAAACCCTAAACCATAAACCCTAGACCCTAAATCCTAAACTCTAAACCCTAAACCCTAACCCAAAACTCGAAAACCAAAACCCTAAACCCTAAACTATAAACCCTAATCCCTAAACCCTAAACCCTAAATTCTAAACTCTAAACCCTAAACCCTAACCCAAAACTCGAAACCCAAAACCCTATACCTAAACCCTAACCCTAAACCCTAAACCCTAAACCTAAACCCTAAACCCTATACCATTAATCGTAAACCCTAAACCCTAAACCCTAAAATATATATACTAAACACTAAACAAAAAAATATAGAACCTAAACCCTAAACCCTAAACCCTAAACCCTAAAACCTAAAACCTAAACACTAAACTTGGAACCCAAAACATTAAACCCTAAACCTCTTAACCATAAACCCTAACCCTAAACCATTAATCCTAAACCTACAACCCTACACATTAAACCTTAACCCTAAACTATAAACCCTAAACCCTAAAGCGCAAACCATTAATCCTAAACCCTAAATCTAAACACTAAACGCTAAACCCTAAAGCCCAAAACCCTAAACCGTTAACCATAAACCCTAATCCCTAATCATTAACTCCTAAACCCTAAACCCGCAACCCAAAACCCTGACCACTACACCCTAAATCGACGATCCAAAAATCCAAACACTAAAATCAAAATCCTCAACCCTATACCCTAAACGATGAACCATAAACTCCTAACCCTATACCATAAACCCTATATGCTTAACCCTAAATCCTAATCCATAAACCTAAACCCTAAATCCTACACCCTAAATCCTAAAGCTTAATTCCTAATCCCTAAACTTCAACCCAAAATCCTTAACCGTAAAACCTAATTCTAAACCCTAAACCCAAAACTTCGAACCCTATACATTATACACTAAACCCTTAACCCTAAACCCTAAACCCTAAACCCAAAACCCTAAATACTAAACCCTAAACCTAAACCATAAACCCTATATGGTAAACCTAAACCCTAATCCCTAGACCTAAACCCTAAACACTAAAGCCTACACCTTAAACCCTAAACCTTAATTCCTAATCCCTAAACCCTAAACTTAAACCCAAAATCCTTAACCGTAAAACCTAATTATAAACCCTAAACCCAAAACTTTGAACCCTATACATTATACACTAAACCCATAACCCTAAACCCTAAACCCTAAACCCAAAATGCTAAATACTAAACCCTAAACCTAATCCCTAAACCCTAAATCAAAAATCCTAAACTCTAAACCCTAAACTACCCAAAACCCTAAACCCTAACCCTAAACCCTAAAACATAAACCCTAATCCCTAACCCCAAAACCCAAAATCCTAAACTCTAAACCTAATCCCTAAACCCTAAACCCTAAATCCTCAACTCTAAACCCTAAGCCCTAAACCTAAACTCTAAACTCGAAACCTTAAACCCTAAACCCTAACCCTAAACCCTAAACCCTGACCCTAAACCCTAAACCCTAAAACATACACCCTAAACCCTAACCCCTCAACCCTAAAACTAAAACCTAAAACCCTAATCACTAAACCCTAAACCCAAAACCCTTAACCCTAAAACCTAACTCCTAAACAATAAATGAAAAAACATATAACCTAAACCCTATACCCTAAACCCTAAACCCTAAACTCTAAAACCTAATCCCTTAACTTGGAACCCTGAACCTTAAACCCTATACTTTGAATCGTAAACTCTAAACGCTAAACCCTAAATCTTTTAACCCAAAACCCTAAACTCTAAACAGTTAATCCTAAACTTATAACCCTACAACCTAAACCCTAACCCTAAACCCTAAACCCTAAACCCTAAACCATTGATCCTAAGCCCTAATCCTAAACCATAAACCTAAACACTAAACCCTAAACCCTGAATCCCAAATCCCAAACTCTAAACCTTAAACTCTAAACCATAATGCATAATCCATAAGCCCAAAACCCTAAACCATTAACCATAAACCCTAATCCCTAAACATTAACTCCTAAACACTAAACCTGCAACCTTAAACCCTAATCCCTGCACCCTAAATCAACAATCCAAAAATCTAAACCCCAAAATCAAAACCCTCAACCCTATACCCTAAACGATGAACCATAAACTCCTAACCCTATATGCTAAACCCTAAATAAATATCCCTAAACCTAGACCCTAAACCCTAAATAAATATCCCTAAACCTAGACCCTAAACCCTACACCCTAAACCCTAAACCGTAATTCCTAATCTCTAAACCCAAAACCTAAACCCTAAACTCTAACTCTAAACCCAAAATCGTAAACCTTATACCTTAAACCCTAAACCCTAAACGCAAAACTTGAAACCATCTACACTATACACTAAACCCTGAACCCTAAACCCAAAACCCAAAACCCAAAACCCTAAATACTAAACCCTAAACCTAATCCCTAAACCCTAAATCCAAAATTCTAAACTCAAATCCCTAAACCCTAATCCAAAACCCAAAACCCTAAACCTTAATTCATAACGCTAAACCCTAAATCCTAACCCCTAAACCCTAACCCTAAACCCTAAACCATAACACTCAAACATAAACCCTAACCCCTAACCCCTAACCCCTAAACCATAAACCATAAACCCTAAGCCCTAAACCTTAAAATCTAAATCTTAAACACTAAACCAAAAAACCTAGAACCTAAACCCTAAACCCTAAACCCTAAACCCCAAACTCTACAGCCTTAACCCTAAACTTGGAACACTAAACCTTAAACCCTAAAGTTTGAACAATAATTGCTAAACCCTAAATTCTCAACCTCTTAAACATAAACCCTAAACCCTAAAGCCTAAACCCTAAACCCTAAACCCTAAAACCTAAACACTAAACCCTAAACCCTAAATCCTAAACCCTAAACCCTAAACCTAATCCCTAAACCCTAAACCCTAAATCCTAAACTCTAAACCATAAACCCTAACACTAAACTCGAAACCTAAAACCCTAAACCCTAAACCCTAGACCCTAACCCTAAACCCTAAACTCTAAAACATAAAACCTAAACCCTAACCCCTTAACCCTAAACCTAAAACCTGACACCCTAAACACCAAAACCTAAACACTAAACCCTAAACCCTGAATCCCAAATCCCAAAACTCTAAACCTTAAACCCTAAACCATATACCATAAACCCTAAACCCTAAATCCCAAATCCCAAAACTCTAAACCTTAAATCCTAAACCATAAACCATAAACCCTAAACCATAAACCATAAGACCAAAACCCTTAACCATTAACCATCAACCTTAAACCCTAAATGTTAACCCCTAAACCATAAACCTGCAACCCTAAACCCTAAATCGACAACCCAAAAATCTAAACCCTAAATCCAAAACTCTCAACCCTATACCCTAAACCATGAACCATAAACTCCTAACCCTAAACCAAAAACCCTATATGCTAAACCCTAAACCCTAATCCCTAGACCTAAACCCTAAACACTAAAGCCTACACCTTAAAGCCTAAACCTTAATTCCTAAACTCTAAACCCTAGACCTAAACCCTAAACCTTTAACCATAAACCCTAACTATAAACCCTAAACTATAAAGCTTATACCCTAAACCCTAAACCCTAAACCCTAAACCCAAAACGTGGAACCCTATACACGATACACTAAACCCTTAACCCTCAACCCTCAACCCTAAACCGAAAACCCTAAATACTAAACCTTATATATAATCCCTAAACCCTAAACCCAAAATCCTAAACTCCAAACCCTAAACGCTAACCCGAAACCGAAAACCCAAAACCCTAAAATATAAACCCAAAACCCTAAACCCTAAATCCTAAACTCTAAACCATAAACCCTAACCCAAAACTCAAAAACCAAAACCCTAAACCCTAAACTGTTAACCGTAATCCCTAAACCCTAAACCCTAAATCCTAAACAATAAACCCTAAACCCTAACCCAAAACTCGAAACCAAAAACCCTAAACCCTAAACCCTAACCCTAAACCCTGAACCCTAAACCTAAACCCTAAACCCTTTACCATAAATCGTAAAACCTAAACCCTAAACCCTAAAATATATATACTAAACACTAAACAAAAAAACATAAAACCTAAACCCTAAACCCTAAACCCTAAACAGTAAAACCTAAACCCTAAACTTGGAACCCTAAACTTTATACCCTAAACCTCTTAACCATAAACCCTAACCCTAAACCATTAATCCTAAACCTACAACCCTACACATTAAACCCTAACCCTAAACCATAAACCCTAAACCCTAAAGCGCAAACCATTAATCCTAAACCCTAAATCTAAACACTAAACTCTAAACCCTAAAGACCAAATCCCAAACTCTAAACCTTAAACCCTAAAACCTAAAACCAAAACCCTAGACCCTAAACCCTGTACCCTAAATGATAAACCTTAAACTTCAAACCCTAAATCATCCACCCTATATGCTAGACCCTAAACCCTAATCCTTAAACCTAAACCCTAAACCCTAAACCCTAATTCCTAACTCTAAACCCTAAACTTAAACCCTACACCCTTAACCATAAACCCTAAACTCTAAACACTAAAAGCTAACCATTATACCCTAAACCCTAATCCCAAAACCCTAAACTTGGAACCCTATACACTATACACTAAACCCTTAACCCTAAACCCAAAACCCTAAATTCTAAACCTAATCCCTAAACCCTAAACAATAAATCCTAAACTCTAAACCCTAAACCCTAACCCTAAACTCTAAACCCAAAACCCTCAACCCTAAACCCTAAAACATAAACCCTAAACCCTAACCCCTAAACCCTAACCCCTCAACCCTAAACCTAAAACCTGAAACCCTAAACACTAAAACCTAAACCGTAAACCCTAACCCTAAATCCTAAACCAAAAACCCTAAACCTTAAACCATAAACCCTAAACCCTAAAATCTAAATCCTAAACACTAAATGAAAAAACATAGAACCTAAACCTTATACCCTAAACCCTAAACCCTTAACTCTAAAATTTGCTCAATTTTCTTAATTTTTTTATCTTCTTTAAGAAAACAAATCTAATTGGAAATTAGATTAATTCTAAAAGCAGTTTGTTTATGTAAAAATTTACTTTCTTCTTGAGAAAGAGTTTTAATAAAAGGAAATGAAATTTCTTTTCCTAAGATCTTAGTTTTGATAGAATCAAAATCAAAAATATAAGGTTTTATTTGAGTAATAAATGGTATACCTAAAATAATTTCTTCGTTAATATTTTTAGTTATAACAAAATCATTTTTAAGGCATATACCATTATTGCAAATATGAGCATCAAATAACTTATAATCAATAATTATATGTTCACCTGTGGTGCTGTATAATTTGGTAGTCCCTTTGGTAAGGTACTTAGTAGGAATTAATCCTTCAATAATGCAATTTCGATATGCACCACTATCTAACAAAGCAATCTTGTTAAGAGTTAAATGATCATTAATAACAAGTTTAATCATAATATGAGAACTCTGATGTCTAATTTTGGTAATAGCATGGATACCTGCTTCGCTATCCGCATCTTCCTCATGTTCTTCATTATCCGAAGCAATAGCTTTAGAGGATCCCTCATCCTTTCTAACTTCTTTGAGAAGTTTTTCAGTGATAGCTTCGATCTCAATCTTATGAAGTCTGGACTTAATTCCTTTCATATCTTCTTTAAGAGAATTGATTTCTCTTCTAAGTTCTTCGACTGAAGGTTCTTCCTTTTTGGAATCAAATCTGTTCATGATTTGTTTCATGCTAAAAGGAGTTACTTTAGGCTTTTCTTCCTTTTGCCTCGTAACCAATTTCTGCAGTTCAAGGAGGTATTTTCTCCTAGCATCTTCATCTTGAATATGCTCAATAGTAGAGAAGAGGGTTTCAGCACTCTTCTCAGAGATAACATGGATAGTCTTGCTATCACATAGGCAAAATGCACCATTGCAATTGCATTCTGACTCTTCTTCTTCAGATTCTGAATTATGGGCAACATTAAGAAATTCTTCATCGTCACTTTCTTCTTCAGATGAAGAATATTCTGAATCAGATGCTTCCTCTTCTTCGATGATAGAAAAGAGTTTTTGCTTAATTTCTTCATCAACTTCAAGAAGGTTAATCTTGTTCTTTTTCTTCTTATTTCTGGGACACTTATTAGATCTGTGACCCTTTTTACCACATGTCCAGCATGTGTCTTCTGAAGAAGATTCTTTAAAGGTTTGCCTCTTTCCTTTCTTTTTGGATTTTTCTCGGGGTTCTCTTCCTTTCCTGGAAGATTTTCTTTTATATTTTCCAGTTGTTCTTTCTCTTTTTCCTGCTTTCCTAGCAGATGGAGGTTTAAGTAATGGAAATCCAAAATCTTGGCAAAAACTACCAAGTTCTGCATATGTAGTTTTTTGATCTTTCTTAAGTTGTTCCTTTAACTTAAGATCAGTACATAGCTCCATAGCTACAACATTAATAATACTGATAAGATCTCCGTATGCCAGTTGAGAATACGAAATCTTTCCTTCGCATCTGTCTCTTATTTTTTATCTAACCTTTTCAGCGAAATGAGTGGGTAGTCCGCTGATAAAGCGTTCTTTCCAATAATCATTATTGCAATCAGATCTTATCATGACCTTATTTAAAAACATGTCTTTGTACCATCTGAAATCTGTCAATTTTTTGCAGTACAAATTATTCAAGATTTCTAAACTTCTATCCTGGAAAAGACGCGGTTCTCCCACAAAATGTTTAGCTATACTATACAGCAGAGTGGTTGTAGCATCTTCGTAGACCACTTCTGAAGGGATATTAGTTCCTTCCTCAGTCTTAATCACTACTTTAGTAGAGGTAGCACCAAGGATATCAGCTCTATTTTGATCAGTGAGATAATTGTCCCACCAGTTTCTAAGGGTTCCTGTAAAACCTGCAATGATCATGTTAGCAGCTTCCTTATCACCAGCACTTTTCATTTTATATGCTGTGATGTTCATTCCCATTTCTTGAAGCTTAGAATAAATTTGACCTTTGGCCATACCATCTATGTTCCATTCAGTCAAACTTGAGCCATCTGCAGCAGATGCTGGATGGAGAACGTCTTCCTCAAATTGAACATCAGGGAAAAAAGATCTAGGATAATAATTCCTTTTGTTAGGGTGCCTTTCTAACAAAGTTCTAAGCTTATTACCTTGTGTAATATTAAGCTTAGACAATTGCTCATTTATCCTGTCAAGCAGTTCATTGGAATGACTAAACTCTTTGGAAAGTTTAGGGAAGTTTTCTTTAGAGAACTCAGGGATCTTAAAAATAGGTTTAGTTTCAATCTGAGGGCTAACTTTGGAAGAGCTAGGTTTATCTGCTATCTGATTGATTCCTCTGAAATTATCCCCTTTATGTTCCTCAATTTGTTGGGATATCACATGGAGAACCTGGTTGGTATAATTGTTTTGTTCAAAAACCTTATTAAGGTCTCCAGCTGTTATCAAGGCAGATTCCTTTTCTATGGGTTTTTTGAAAGGTGCCGCCTTAAGGATTTCTTTCCTGTAAGGGATGCTAAGTCCTTCTAGAGGAGGAGTAATACTTTCAACCACCTGTTCTTTGGTGTACCATTTGTTGATAAGGACCTGAAAGGATGACTGTTTATCATCAATTTGCCCAGAAGCTTCGAACCATTTAAAAAACTCTATTTCGGTTTTGAATCTTTTCATATCTTTGAACCACTTATCCCTGAAAGAGGTTCGTTGTTCCACCATGTAGGTAGCTTTATACCAATTTACCTTTTGCGTATGTTCAGGGGCTTTCCACCAAGAATGCAATTTCTTTTTACTAGGGACAAAGTCTTCCTCATCGAGTAAGTACTCACAGTAATCTTTTCTTTGATGAGCAGGTTTCATATCAAGAGCAGTAGGACTTCCCAAAGTTTCCTCTTCATAGTAAACCTTAGGAACGTGCAGGAGAAATCTACACCATGAAATTTTCTATGGTCAGGCTGGCTAATACTATCTTCATCCTCCTCCCGGGTTTGAAAAGAAGAAGGTCTTGCCGAAGACATTTTTCTACTTGAAGAAGCTTGGCTAAAAGAACTGGATCTTAAAAACTTAAGGTTAATAGATCCGTCAGGGAACTGGATAACCCTATCTAACTGAGAAGTCTCAGGTTGAAGGGGTAAAGGATTTGTAATGGAATCAAATTTCCATTCTTCATCAGCTAAAATATCAGTCCACTTAAGAAGTCTAGGACAAAAGTAGTACTATGCTCTTGGTTAGCTTCCATAAGCATAGTAACTCCTTTAACACGAGAAGCTATAGCCTTTGGGGCTATAGTGGTTTTCATAAGCTTGTAATATACCCGATATATTACAGCTATTTCTCTGGTATCGATTTTACTATTCATGTTCTTAGTTTTGACGTTAAGAGTCAAAGTATCAATAATATTCGGATCATGAATATCAACAGTAAAATTAGGATAACAGTTAAAGTAAACTGGTCCATAAGCAAGATTACTTTCTAATACACCTAACAGAGAATCATCAAAATTTAAAAGTCTATCATCTCTAAGGAGCAGACAAATAGGAATATTCAAACCTTTACGGAAAAGAGGTTTAACAGCAACTTGCACAAGTCCTATATGAAGAAATTTAAATTCTTTTCTATACCTATCAATATCAGCAGATAATAACAACTTGATAGTTTCAAGCGAATTATTGATAGCAATAGTGGACTCACAAGTTTTAATATTATATTTTTTAAACATGGAAAAATTACCTAACTGGTAAATCTTTTCAAAAGGTTCTTTAGGGATAGACCAATTTTGTAAATCATTTTCTGTTTTAGAAATAGAGATATTAACGGAGTTAACAATATGCTGTCTATTATCCATAGAGAGAGAATGCCTTTAGACTATACTAATGATACGATAAAAAGCAACTAAGCATTCTAGTAAAGATATCAACTAGTTATATAACCTGAGATTTTGAGTTCTTATACTGTAACTATGGATTCATGCTCGGATTTTACATTAAGGTCTATGGATTTTACAAGAGATTTTTCAAGCAAAGTACCTTGCAGTCTACGCGCCTGTCCTTTCGGCTTAACGACCGCCTGTCGGCATCGCAACTACTTGAAAACATTCTCAACACCTTTCCTTAATCACCATACATAAACTCCATTTTACAGTTAAAGAATTAAAATTCAAATTGTATAACAAGGTGATAACTTTGCTAAATTGCTAAGTAACTAATTAAAGTTTCATAAGTACAGTCTTGGCATAAGGGTTTAGCCGTCCATGGCTACAATTAACATTACTATTAACATGCTAAATATGCCTAACATGGCTCTGATACCATTCAAAACGATCGTAGCAATATAATAGTAATAACACTTAAAGAAAATATAAACAAGAGAGAAAGTATACAAGAACTCACTTCTTTTATTCAAACTGCAACGGAAACGGAAGAAAACATCCAAGCAAACGAAAACATTACAATCAAATTCCAAAGGCTAAAAGAAAATTCTAGTGTGAAATTTCTGATGCCTTCCTCAGAGAAAAGAGAAGTCTTATATAGACTTGTAAAAGATAAGAGAAATCGAGAAGCTTTCTTCTGATTGGCTACTACGAGAATCTCCTTTATCTTGAGTGGGTTTAAAGTTGTCGGCCATTGCTTTTTCTTTTGGAAAAGTAGTGGCTGCTTTTTCTTTTGTCGGGCATCTACTTTTTGAAAAGTGGTGCCTGCTTTTATAAAGTTGTCGGCC
Source organism: Solanum pinnatisectum (assembly GCA_035578085.1). Classification (NCBI taxonomy): domain Eukaryota; kingdom Viridiplantae; phylum Streptophyta; class Magnoliopsida; order Solanales; family Solanaceae; genus Solanum; species Solanum pinnatisectum. The sequence goes on along the minus strand of CM069078.1, from coordinate 11,972,848 downwards.
ACCTCCGCAACATGCCAAAGTATCTTTTGCTGTTGTGGGATTCCATATTTGAACAATTTAATTTTTAATCAAGAGATATTCCAACTCTTTGAGTTTCATCTCTTTCCTTTTAAATAATTCCGACTTCTTTGAGTCTCTATTCAAAAGGTCAGTAATTCTGGATTTTAACATCCTCTACTGGATTAAATTAAATTAATCATAAAATGGATCTAGGTAAGATAAGGCTAAGGCTTTTGGCCTTAACATATCTCCATTATCATCGCTCTAAGAAGAGGCTTCATCCAACAGCTGTATGGCTGTTTCTTCATTAGATTTGTCCTCATCTAGATCTGATAAGGCCTGTTGGAGCCTTTTCTTTATGATTTTTTGCCACTTGTAGAGGCTGGAGAAGGACGTTGAGCAGCTTCTTTAGGAGCAGGCGACCATCCTTTAATGCAAATTTCTTTTGACAAATATTTAATCCTGTCAAATACATGGATAGAGAAAGTCCAACTAATAATAAATGAAATCCTTTTCTGGACAAAATATTTACACAATTTAATGTGCTCGGGGAGAGTAGAAATATCTTGTTCAGCTTGAAACTGATCGAATTTATCCAAAAATAATTTTGGCAAAACTTTTTTATTTCCTCCAAAACAATTCCACCATTCGTAGAACCATCTGGGGATGATAGATTTTGAAAATTCGGGACTATACTTGACAAACCAGGTATGAGTGGTTGGCCTGAGATATAGAAAATTAAACCAAGCATTTTTATAGTCAAACCAATTATAAGTTTGGGGTCTATGCTCCCTGGAAAGATTAACGGGTGTATGCAAATGGTCCACTAGCCATTCAAATGGAGATAAAACCTTTTTAATTGTGAATTTCGAATAGGCAATGCTATCTGGATCTGAATCATGGCTGAGTTTATGCTCCACTTCGATGGAACCTGTATCAACGAGGATAAATTCATAATACTTCCTGGTTTTTAGTGGATTTTCTGTATCCACATAATTCCTGTTTGTGTAACAAGGTTTAAGCAGATGCTTGACCTCATAATTTTCAAATTCCTTGTCAAGGGCAAGGAGGGGATTGACCTGCAAAGTAACCAAATTAAAGACTTCACGTTCTTTAGGTTTATTATGAAATTTGGAGAAACTGGGAAATCGCTTCTCTAAAGCTTTCAGAGCTTTCATTGCATAAGAGTCTTTGGTTTGAGGAGAGGAAAATCAGGTTTTCTGATGGAGCAAATGAGCAAGGTTGATTCTTTAGAGAAGGGTTTCTTAAGAATAAAAGGATTTGAAGAGGATGAGCTAGGTGGTAGGCTGGAAAAGGGCTTATGACCTGAGAAGGATTTATTGGAGGTAGGCTAGCAAGAGCCGAAAACTTGTTAGGGCTATTCAAGGATGGCCTTATTGCAAATGGTGAAGATAACGGCTTCTTGTCTGAGTCTTTTCCCTTTTCTTGGAAAGGGCCTTTTGTTCCAAATCCTGGCCTTATGACCGGCCTCATGTTTTTCCTGCAAAAATTCTCTTGTTTGAAAATGGGAGAGTTTTCTTCCCTTTGATATATTCAACTTGGAAATCAAAACTCGAAAATAAAGCTTGCCATATATCAAATATTTGTTTTTAAACAATATTTTTAACATCTTTTGTAGAATTTCCTAGCATGATTTACAATCTACCTTAAGCAAGAATTCCTTATTAATTAAATCATCTTGAAACTTAGTAATGCAAAGGACAATAGCTAAAACATCCTTTTTAACTGTACTATAGTTTTTCTGAGCGGAATTCCAAACTCCGAAAGTAAAATGAACTAATTGCTCATGACTTTCAGGTGTTCTCTTTTGCTTGAGAATCCCTCCATAACCGATGTCTGAAGCATCAGTCTCCACAATCATAAAAGAATCCGGATTAGGGATACCTAAGCAAGGCAAACTCTTAACCATCTCTTTAATTTTAATAACTGCGGAGGTTTGTTCCTTTGTCCATGGAACAGGTGTCTTCTTAAGCCTGTCATATAATGGTTTACAAACCTGTCTTACCTTTGGGAATAAGTCCGCAACATAGTTAAGACTACCCAAAAATCTTTGTAACTGAGTTTTGTCTAAGATGACATCTGGGAATTTATCAGAAAACTCAATGGCTCTGCAAATGAGTTTATATGTGCCTTGGTATAAATCATGACCAAGAAATCTAATTTTAGTTTGGAAAAGTTTAATCTTTTTGGCGCTAACCACCAGACCATTATGTTTAACAATTTTAAAGAATATATTTAAATGTTTAAAGTGAGAATCAATGTCCTCAGAAAAGATTAGTACATCATCAATGTAAACAATTGAAATATGACTAATATGATTAAAGATGGAATTCATAATATTTTGAAATTCGAAGGCATTCTTAAGCCCAAAGGCATAACGTTCCATTCATATTGTCCAAATGGGACATTGAAAGAAGTTTTGTATTTATCCTTTCTGGAATCAGATTTGCCAAAAACCTGATTTCATATCAAATTTACTATAAATATTAGCTTTAAAAGTTCTCTTTAAAAGATCCCTTTTATTAGGAATCGGATATCTAATCCACTTTAAAACAGAGTTTAAAGGTTTATAATTAATAACTAGTCGAGAGAGCCTCTCTCCTTCCGAAAGCGTTGTTGACATAAAAATGAACAACTCCACTGAGACTTAGAGGGCTGATAATATTGTTTTCCAAAAGAGTATTAATCTCCTTTTTGCAAATTTCCATTAAATCATGATTCATTTGAATGGGCCTAGCTTTCGTAGAAATGGCTTTTTCATTGAATCCATCAATATAAGGGAGATCAACAGTATGGGCTTTTCTGGCCCAAAATGTATTTGGAAATTCAGAGCAAATTTCTTTTTCAAAAGTCTTTTGCAAATTGGCAATCTTAGTTACCATTCCCGGGATTTTTAAAATTTGCTCAATTTTCTTAATTTTTATATCTTCTTTAAGAAAACAAATCTGATTGGAAATTAGATTAATTCTAAAAGCAGTTTGTTTATGTAAAAATTTACTTTCTTCTTGAGAAAGAGTTTTAATAAAAGGAAATGAAATTTCTTTTCCTAAGATCTTAGTTTTGATAGAATCAAAATCAGAAATATAAGGTTTTATTTGAGTAATAAATGGTATACCTAAAATAATTTCTTCGTTAATATTTTTAGTTATAACAAAATCAATTTTAAGGCATATACCATTATTGCAAATATGAGCATCAAATAACTTATAATCAATAATTATACGTTCACCTGTGGCGCTGTATAATTTGGTAGTCCCTTTGGTAAGGTACTTAGTAGGAATTAATCCTTCAATAATGCAATTTCGATCTGCACCACTATCTAACAAAGCAATCTTGTTAAGAGTTAAATGATCATTAATAACAAGTTTAATCATAATATGAGAACTCTGAGGTCTAATTTTGGTAATAGCATGGATACCTGCTTCGCTATCCGCATCTTCCTCATGTTCTTCATTATCCGAAGCAATAGCTTTAGAGGATCCCTCATCCTTTCTAACTTCTTTGAGAAGTTTTTGGTGATAACCGATCTCAATCTTATGAAGTCTGGACTTAATTCCTTTCATATCTTCTTTAAGAGAATTGATTTCTCTTCTAAGTTCTTCGACTGAAGGTTCTTCCTTTTTGGAATCAAATCTGTTCATGATTTGTTTCATGCTAAAAGGAGTTACTTTAGGCTTTTCTTCCTTTTGCCTCGTAACCAATTTCTGCAGTTCAAGGAGGTATTTTCTCCTAGCATCTTCATCTTGAATATGCTCAATAGTAGAGAAGAGGGTTTCAGACTTCTCGGAGATAGCATGGATAGTCTTGCTATCACATAGGCAAAATGCACCATTGCAATTGCATTCGACTCTTCTTCTTGATTCGAATTATGGGCAACATTAAGAAATTCTTCATCGTCACTTTCTTCTTCAGATGAAGAATATTCTGAATCAGATGCTTCCTCTTCTTCGATGATAGAAAAGAGTTTTTGCTTAATTTCTTCATCAACTTCAAGATGGTTAATCTTGTTCGTTTTCTTCTTATTTCTGGGACACTTATTAGATCTGTGACCCTTTTTACCACATGTCCAGCATGTGTCTTCTGAAGAAGATTCTTTAAAGGTTTGCCTCTTTCCTTTCTTTTTGGATTTTTCTCGGGGTTCTCTTCCTTTCCTGGAAGATTTTCTTTTATATTTTCCAGTTTTTCTTTCTCTTTTTCCTGCTTTCCTAGCAGATGGAGGTTTAAGTAATGGAAATCCAAAATCTTGGCAAAAACTACCAAGTTCTGCATATGTAGTTTTTTGATCTTTCTTAAGTTGTTCCTTTAACTTAAGATCAGTACATAGCTCCATAGCTACAACATTAATAATACTGATAAGATCTCCGTATGCTAGTTGAGAATACGGAATCTTTCCTTCGCATCTATCTCTTATTTTTGATCTAACCTTTTCAGCGAAATGAGTGGGTAGTCTGCTGATAAAGCGTTCTTTCCAATAATCATTATTGCAATCAGATCTTATCATGACCTTATTTAAAAACATGTCTTTGTACCATCTGAAATCTGTCAATTTTTTGCAATACAAATTATTCAAGATTTCTAAACTTCTATCCTGGAAAAGTCGCGGTTCTCCCACAAAATGTTTAGCTATACTATACAACAGAGTGGCTGTAGCATCTTTGTAGACCACTTCTGAAGGGATATTAGTTCCTTCCACTGTCTTAATCACTACTTTAGTAGTGGAAGCACCAAGGATATCAGCTCTATTTTGATCAGTGAGATAACTGTCCCACCAGTTTCTAAGGGTTCCTGTAAAACCTGCAATGATCATGTTAGCAGCTTCCTTATCACCAGCACCTTTCATTTTATATGTTGTGATGTTCATTCCCATTTCTTGAAGCTTAGAATAAATTTGACCTTCGGCCATACCATCTATGTTCCATTCAGTCAAACTTGAGCCATCTGCAGCAGATGCTGGATGGAGAACGTCTTCCTCAAATTGAACATCAGGGAAAGAAGATCTAGGATAATAATTCCTTTTGTTAGGGTGCCTTTCTAACAAAGTTCTAAGCTTATTACCTTGTGTAATATTAAGCTTAGACAATTGCTCATTTATCCTGTCAAGCAGTTCATTGGAATGACTAAACTCTTTGGAAAGTTTAGGGAAGTTTTCTTTAGAGAACTCAGGGATCTTAAAAATAGGTTTAGTTTCAATCTGAGGGCTAACTTTGGAAGAGCTAGGTTTATCCGCTATCTGACTGATTCCTCTGAAATTATCCCCTTTATGTTCCTCAATTTGTTTGGATATCACATGGAGAACTTGGTTGGTATAATTGTTTTGTTCGAAAACCTTATTAAGGTCTCCAGCTGTTATCAAGGCAGATTCCTTTTCTATGGGTTTTTTGAAAGGTGCCGCCTTAAGGATTTCTTTCCTGTAAGGGATGCTAAGTCCTTCTAGAGGAGGAGTAATACTTTCAACCACCTGTTCTTTGGTGTACCATTTGTTGATAAGGACCTGAAGGGATGACTGTTTATCATCAATTTGCCCAGAAGCTTCGAACCATTTAAAAAACTCTATTTCGGTTTTGAATCTTTTCATATCTTTGAACCACTTATCCCTGAAAGAGGTTCGTTGTTCCACCGTGTAGGTAGCTTTATACCAATTTACCTTTTGCGTATGTTCAGGGGCTTTCCACCAAGAATGCAATTTCTTTTTACTAGGGACAAAGTCTTCCTCATCAGAAGTAAGTACTCCGACGGAATCTTTTCTTTGATGAACAGGTTTCATATCACTAGCAGTAGGACTTCCCAAAGTTTCCTCTTCATAGTAAACCTTAGGAACGGTCTGGGAGAAATCTACACCATGAAATTTTCTATGGTCAGGCTGGCTAATACTATCTTCATCCTCCTCCCGGGTTTGAAAAGAAGAAGGTCTTGCCGAAGACATTCTTCTACTTGAAGAAGCTTGGCTAAAAGAACTGGATCTTAAAAACTTAAGGTTAATAGATCCGTCAGGGAACTGGATAACCCTATCTAACTGAGAAGTCTCAGGTTGAAGGGGTAAAGGATTTGTAATGGAATCAAATTTCCATTCTTCATCAGCTAAAATATCAGTCCACTTAAGAAGTCTAGGGACAAAAGTAGTACTATGCTCTTGGTTAGCTTCCATAAGCATAGTAACTCCTTTAACACTAGAAGCTATAGCCTTTGGGGCTATAGTGGTTTTCATAAGCCGGTAATATACCCGATATATTCTGACTATTTCTCTGTATCGATTTTACTATTCATGTTCTTAGTTTTGACGTTAAGAGTCAAAGTATCAATAATATTCGGATCATGAATATCAACAGTAAAATTAGGATAACAGTTAAAGTAAACTGGTCCATAAGCAAGATTACTTTCTAATACACCTAACAGAGAATCATTATAATTTAAACCTTTACGGAAAAGAGGTTTAACAGCAACTTGCACAAGTCCTATATGAAGAAATTTAAATTCTTTTCTATACCTATCAATATCAGCAGATAATAACAACTTGATAGTTTCAAGCGAATTATTGATAGCAATAGTGGACTCACAAGTTTTAATATTATATTTTTTAAACATGGAAAAATTACCTAAGCGTAAATCTTTTCAAAAGGTTCTTTAGGGATAGACCAATTTTGTAAATCATTTTCTGTTTTAGAAATAGAGATATTAACGGAGTTAACAATATGCTGTCTATTATCCATAGAGAGAGAATGCCTTTAGACTATACTAATGATACGATAAAAAGCAACTAAGCATTCTAGTAAAGATATCAACTAGTTATATAACCTGAGATTTTGAGTTCTTATACTGTAACTATGGATTCATGCTCGGATATTACATTAAGGTCTATGGATTTTACAAGAGATTTTTCAAGCAAAGTACCTTGCAGTCTACGCGCCTGTCCTTTCGGCTTAACGACCGCCTGTCGGCATCGCAACTACTTGAAAACATTCTCAACACCTTTCCTTAATCACCATACATAAACTCCATTTCTGATTAAAGAATTAAAATTCAAATTGTATAACAAGGTGATAACTTTGCTAAATTGCTAAGTAACTAATTAAAGTTTCATAAATGCGATCTTGGCATAAGGGTTTAGCCGTCCATGGCTACAATTAACATTACTATTAACATGCTAAATATGCCTAACATGGCTCTGATACCATTCAAAACGATCGTAGCAATATAATAGTAATAACACTTAAAGAAAATATAAACAGGAGAGAAAGTATACAAGAACTCACTTCTTTTATTCAAACTGCAACGGAAACGGAAGAAAACATCCAAGCAAACGAAAACATTACAATCAAATTCCAAAGGCTAAAAGAAAATTCTAGTGTGAAATTTCTGATGCCTTCCTCAGAGAAAAGAGAAGTCTTATATAGACTTGTAAAAGATAAGAGAAATCGAGAAGCTTTCTTCTGATTGGCTACTACGAGAATCTCCTTTATCTTGAGTGGGTTTAAAGTTGTCGGCCATTGCTTTTTCTTTTGGAAAAGTAGTGGCTGCTTTTTCTTTTGTCGGGCATCTACTTTTTGAATAGTGGTGCCTGCTTTTATAAAGTTGCCGGCCACCTCCGCAAAATGCCAAAGTATCTTTTGCTGTTGTGGGATTCCATATTTGAACAATTTAATTTTTAATCAAGAGATATTCCAACTCTTTGAGTTTCATCTCTTTCCTTTTAAATAATTCCGACTTCTTTGAGTCTCTATTCAAAAGGTCAGTAATTCTGGATTTTAACATCCTCTACTGGATTAAATTAAATTAATCATAAAATGGATCTAGGTAAGATAAGGCTAAGGCTTTTGGCCTTAACATATCTCCATTATCATCGCTCTGAGAAGAGGCTTCATCCAACAGCTGTATGGCTGTTTCTTCATTAGATTTGTCCTCCTCTAGATCTGATAAGGCCTGTTGGAGCCTTTTCTTTATGATTTTTTGCCACTTGTAGAGGCTGGAGAAGGACGTTGAGCAGCTTCTTTAGGAGCAGGCGACCATCCTTTAATGCAAATTTCTTTTGACAAATATTTAATCACAAATACATGGATAGAGAAAGTCCAACTAATAATAAATGAAATCCTTTTCTGGACAAAATATTTACACAATTTAATGTGCTCGGGGAGAGTAGAAATATCTTGTTCAGCTTGAAACTGATCGAATTTATCCAAAAATAATTTTGGCAAAACTTTTTTATTTCCTCCAAAATAATTCCACCATTCGTAGAACCATCTGGGGATGATAGATTTTGAAAATTCGGGACTATACTTGACAAACCAGGTATGAGTGGTTGGCCTGAGATATAGAAAATTAAACCAAGCATTTTTATAGTCAAACCAATTATAAGTTTGGGGTCTATGCTCCCTGGAAAGATTAACGGGTGTATGCAAATGGTCCACTAGCCATTCAAATGGAGATAAAACCTTTTTAATTGTGAATTTCGAATAGGCAATGCTATCCGGATCTGAATCATGGTGAGTTTATGCTCCACTGATGGAACCTGTATCAACGAGGATAAATTCATAATACTTCCTGGTTTTTAGTGGATTTTCTGTATCCACATAATTCCTGTTTGTGTAACAAGGTTTAAGCAGATGCTTGACCTCATAATTTTCAAATTCCTTGTCAAGGGCAAGGAGGGGATTGACCTGCAAAGTAACCAAATTAAAGACTTCACGTTCTTTAGGTTTATTATGGGCTGGAGAAACTGGGGAAACTGCTTCTCTAAAGCTTTCAGGAGCTTTCATTGCATAAGAGTCTTTGGTTTGAGGAGAGGAAAATCTGGGTTTTCCTGATGGAGCAAATGAGCAAGGTTCAGATTCTTTAGAGAAGGGTTTCTTAAGAATCAAAGGATTTGAAGAGGATGAGCTAGGTGGTAGCTGTGGAAAAGGGCTTATGACCTGAGAAGGATTTATTGGAGGTAGGCTAGCAAGAGCCGAAAACTTGTTAGGGCTATTCAAGGATGGCCTTATTGCAAATGGTGAAGCTAACGGCTTCTTGTCTGAGTCTTTTCCCTTTACTTGGAAAGGGCCTTTTGTTCCAAATCCTGGCCTTATGACCGGCCTCATGTTTTTCCCTGCAAAAATTCTCTTGTTACAAAGTCACAAAATTACGAGCCCCAACATATATAGCAATAGTCAACAACTGCCCAAGGAAGCACGAGCACACTATCAACTAGACATTCTGGAAATGGCAAATTTTAGGAGAAGGAAAATCAAAAGAATCAAAGAACCACCATGAGGAAGACCCTCCTCAACATAGTTATAATTTTCGGTTATAGCTTAGTTTATTATTTTCTTTTCAGTATTGTAAGGGGAGAGTCTCCCTTGTTTATGTTTCCTAGATTCTCTGTATCGAGGGGAGTCCCCTCGCCTAGGTACATAGTCTCTAGGTTTCCCGTTATAGTATGGGGATGAGTTGACTTTCCTTAGCAGGAAGGTAGACTTATGAACCACCTTAGGATTGGAGGTTAGGTTTACGCCCCCCTCCTTGTACCTTTTATTTATATATTTATGCTAAGGCCTGGGGGTGTTGCTAAGCCCTTGACCCCCTCAAGGGTCGTTCAAATAAAAAAAAAAAAACCTAAACCCAAAACTTGTAACCCTAAACCCTAACCCCTAAATCCTAAACACTAAACCCTAATACTAAACCCTAAAGCTTAAATCCAAAACCCTAAATCCTAAACCCTAAACTCTAATCCCAAAATCCTAAACCCTAAATTCTAAAGTCTAAACCCTAAATCTTAACCCTAAACCCAAAACTTGAAACCCTAAACCCAACTCTAAACTCTTAATCCTACACTCGAAATCCTAAATTCTAAACCCTAAATCCTAAATCCTTAACTCTAAACCCTAAACCCTAAATCTCTAACTCTAAACCCTAAATCCTAAACAATAAACCATAAGCCTTAACCCTTAAAGCTTAAAATTAAATCCCAAACCATAAACACTAAATCATAATCCATAAACCATAAACCCTAAACTCTTAACCCTAAACCCTTAATACTTAACCCTAAACCCTAATCCCTAAACTCTTACCCTAAAACCTTAATCATAAACCCTAAACCCAAAATCCAAACTATAATCCCTAATCCCTAATCCACAAATTCTAACCCTAAAACTAAACCCTAAACCCTAAACCCAAAACCCAAAACCCAAAACCCAAAACCCCAGAACCTAAACACTAAAGCCTAATACTAAACCCTAAACCTTAAATCCAAAACCCTAAATCCTAAAACCTAAACTCTAATCCCAAAATCCTAAACCCTAAATTCTAAAGTGTAAACCCTAAATCTTAACCCTAAACCCAAAACTTGAAACCCTAAACCCAACTCTAAACTCTTAATCCTACACTCGAAATCCTAAATTCTAAACCCTAAATCCTAAATCCTTAACTCTAAACCCTAAACCCTAAATCCCTAACTCAAAACCCTCAATCCTAAACAATAAACCATAAACCTTAACCCTTAAAACTTCAAATTAAATCCCAAAACCATAAACACTAAATCATAATCCATAAACCATAAACCCTAAACTCCTAACCCTAAACCCTAAATACTTAACCCTAAACCCTAATCCCTAAACTCTTACCCTAAAATCTTAATCATAAACCCTAAACCCAAAATCCAAACTATAAGCCCTAACCCCTAATCCACAAATTCTAACCCTAAAACTAAACCCTAAACCTTAAACCCTAAACCCAATACCCCAGAACCTAAACACTAAACCCTAAACCCCAGCCCTACACCCTAAACCATAAACCCCAGACCCTAAACCTAAACCCTAAAACTTGAACGCCAAACCTAAACCTCTACCTCAAAAACCTAAACCCTAATTCCTGAACTCTAAACCCTAAACCCTATCCCTAAACCATAAACCCTAAACCCTAAACCCTAAACCTAAATCGTAAACCCTAAACCCTAAACCCTAAGCCCTAAACCCTAAGATCTAAGCCTAAGCCCTCAACCCTAAACCCTAAATCCTAAACCATATATCCTAAAGCCAAGACCCAAAACCCTAGACCTTAAAGCCAAAAACCCTAAACCTTTAACTCAAAACCTAAAACCCTAAACACTAAACTTGGAACCCTAAACCCTAAATCCTAAACCCTAAACCCTAAATCCTAAACTTTAAACCCTTAACCCTAAACCCGCAACTTGAAAACCTAAGCCATAAACCTTAAACCCTAAACCCTAAACCCAAAACCCTAAACTCTAAACCCTATTCCCTAAACCCTAAACCCTTAACCCTAATCCTAAGCCTAAAACTCAAAAACCTAAACCATAAACCCTAAACACTAATCGTAAACTCTTAATCCTAAATCCTAAATCCTAAATTCTAAACCCTAAACCCTAAATCCTTTATTTTAAACCCTAAATGTTTAACACTAAACCCTAAACTCTAAACCCTAAATCTCTAACTCTAAACCATAAACCCTAAGCCCTAAACCCTAAACCCTATACCCTAACCCTAAGATCTAAGGCCTAAACCCTAAATCATAAACCATATATCCTAAACCCAAAACAATAAACTCAAACCCCAAAACCCTAAACACTAAACTTTGAACCCTAAACCATAAATCCTAAGCCCTAAACCCTAAACCCTAAACCCTAAACCCCAAACCTTAAACCCTAATCCCTAAACCCTAAACCCTAAACCCAAAACCCTAAACACTAAACTTGGAACTCTAAACCTTTAACCCAAACCCTAAACCCAAAATCCTAAACTCTAAACCATAAACCCTAAACTCTACACCCTAAACCCAACACCATAAACCATAAACCCAAAACCCTAAATCCTAAACCCTAAACCCTAATCCCTAAAGCCTAAAACCTAAACCTAAAACCCTAAACCCTAAACCCCAAACCCTAAAAATCCCCTCTCTCTATAACTTCTCTCTAGGAAAAAGCTCTCAAGTACGACTTAAGTGAAAAGGAAGGCAGCCATGGGGCCCGATCCCCCTCTCGATCTAGAAAAATTTCGTTCAAAAGACACGATTGTAGATATCATTGATATGAATCCAACGCAAGTTAATCATCAAAAAACTCCAACCACAGCTCAGGGAATTCGCCAAAAACAGCCAGAATCACTGTAGCACCTTTCAAAAGTGAAACTACTGAAAATCATGAAAATATTTATAATTCTCTTGTTGTTGTTAATATGCCAAATGTAATTGTTGAAGATGATAGATCTCTACCATATCTATAACATATCCAAAAATTAAACAATTCCACTATTCCAATTAAGAGAAATCGACCGGCGAAAATCAGAGAAATTTTCGGCGAAACGCCATTCAAACAGACTGAAATTCGTCCCTCTACCGGCGAATTTTATGGTGGTGCACCTACTGGGGTTTGTATACCTCCCCACGACGCACCTTCCACAAAAAGCCCATCGAGTTTGGACGGTGACATCGACGGCGATGACCAATTCGCCGGATTCGCTGGTTTTCCGGCAAGGATCTTGGACCAAAAGCAAAGCCAAACTGTAGCTAGCAACATTCTAATCACAACCATCCAAAAATCCCCAAAAATTGACATAGGAAATGCGTCGAATTTCAATTTGAAGCTCCGCCCACCACAGCAACATTTCGGCGACGGCGCCACCGCCGCGACAGCGGCTGAAAAATCCAATTCTCAATGGATTCCGATGAAGAATCCTACCAGCAATATGAATATGCAAAAAGCCCCAATTTGTTCTGACCAGGCTGGATTTAAATTCACTTCTAGTATTTTGGTGGAGCTGCCGGACGACGGCGGTACGGCGGCGGAGCTCCGGTCTCAAAATTGGCAATGCCAAACTGTTCATCTTGATGAGGAGAATATGAATCCACAAAAAGCCCTATCAGGTAATTCCTCCTCCTCTTTGAATTTAAGAATTAGGGTTTTCCCTTACTATGCCGGCGCCGGCGCCGGAGCTCCGGACACCGAAAAATCCCAAATCCAATCTGATTCTACTCCTCCACCCCCCAGTAACCTCCATGACCAAATATGCCAACCTAATTCCTCTCCTCATCAATCAAATTTGGATAATAACGTCCAGGAAGGTTCCGATAGCCACTGTTTGGCCGAAATCACTGTTGCGGTGCTGGAAAAAATCCCAAACCAATTGCAGAACATTAACCATCACACCAATAATAGCTCTATCCAAAAATCCAAATTTTTAGACCCTCCTAACTCTATTTTTAATTAAGAGGCGTCCAAAAGTCCCGAAAACAGTGAACTCGCACAGCCCTCTACCGTTATTGTCTCTCCCGTCTGTACTAGCAACGAGGGACTAAAAACCACCACCAAACCTACCACCAACCATTTTACACTTATCTCCTCCAATTTTGATAAGTATAATCCAAACGACCCTCAAAATTTGGCTTTTCCCCTTTCCACAAATGCCCTACATCCAAAAAAGAATAACCAAACTCCCTTTCCTAACTTCACCATCACCCATCCTCCACCTCCCACCACTGTCCAATCTTGGGGGAACAAGTTTAGAGCTAGAGATTGATCTTATTCCTCCTTCAAGATCCACCAAACAAGGTCGCCCGGCTGTGATGTATGATAGAAATGATTATATGGTAAAGATGGTTGATTCGTGTAAATACACTCTCATTGGTAAGTTTTACGGTCCTATGCCTAAGATGGAGGTGATTCGCAAGAAATTTTTACTCAAGTTGAGTTATTTGGCTCCGTTGGGATTGCTCACTTCAACTCTCGACATATATATATTGACTTGGACAATGAACTTGATAGGGCTTATGTTTTGGATAAAAAGAGGATATACATTGAAGAAAAGTTCATGAGAATTCATGTTTGGACCCCTACCTTTTCACCAAACCTTGAAACTCCGATTGTTCGTGTTTGGGTTCTTCTGCCTGAACTACCATGGCACTGTTATTATAAAGAGTATGTAACTCACTTACTTGCCGATGTGGGTCAGGTGATCCACTTAGATGTGGCCTTTCTACAGAAAACTAGAGGCAGTGTCGCTAAGGTCAAAGTTCAAATGGATATCACATTGCCTCGAATAGAAAGTGTTTGGATTGGTTTTGACTCTAACAATGACATTAATGGAGAGGGTCACTAGCAAGATATTGAGTATGAAGACATCCCGCTCTATTCTGTTTGCTGTAAGCATCAAGGTCATGCCCCCCCAGCTTGTGAGTTAAAGAAAAGAGACAAAGAAAGGAAAAAATACAAAGAGAAGGAAGAAGCAGGCAAGAAAGCAAGCTACCCACTAGATTCACCACCGGAACTAACAGGTAACTCAGATATGGCCTCCACTTCTTCTCCTATTGTTGTTGCTCCTGCTAACCTACAGGTTCCCCAAAATCCAAAGGAGCATGCCTTGCAAAATATTGAAAAGCAAGTCCCAAAGAATCCAAAAAAGTGAGTCCCACAAAATCCAAATGAGCAAGTCTCGCTAAATCCAAATGAGAGAGTCCAGTTAAATCCAAATGAAGATGTAATGCAACCTCCAAAGCAACATCATAATGCTGATAAAGGTAAAGATACAAGTCAGAAGCAGGTGACAAGTGATTCTACCGCTCAGGACCAGGTTGTTGCTTGTACCTTTTCTCCCAATCCCCAAGGCTACCCCACTATGTGTGCTGTCGTGTCCCCTCCCCATGGCTACCCCATTATACATGCTGCCGCTCCCACTTCCCACAGTAACCCCAGTATATGTGCTGCCACCTCCCACCCCCATGGCTACCCCATTATGCGTGTTGCTGCTCCCACTCCCCATGGCAACCCTATTTTTTGTGCTGCCAATTATGATTTGTTAGTTGAAGGAGGTGAGGTTGATGGTCAGGAGGATCTTATTGGAAGTTCGGATGATTGTCAGGAGAAGCCCATAGAGCCTTTTAATACAAGTCCTCCCCACCTGGTTACATCCAAAGTTACTAGCCCCACCCATAATACTCAGCCCCAGAATATTGCTACCAGTCCTAAAGGGAAAGAAAAGCCAAATGCTCAAAAGAGAAAAACGGCTCAAAATAAGAAAGCAGAACTTCATGATCAGATGATTGCCAGTTTATATGCTAATGATTTGCCAAAATTTATTGGACAAGAAGAAACTAGTGATCAAGACACTCAGGTTCCAGATGGTCAGAACTCTTCGAATATTGTGATTGTAGATTAGACTAGTATTTGGGTCTTGGATAATCAAAGTACTCGATTCCCAGATGATCAAAATGCTACCGAAGAGGCTGGTCATTTTATTTATGACTATCCTAAAAGTCTTACAGATATCACTCCTCTTCAGTCAGTGCTCCCCTACTCAGATTCGCAGGTTGATAGTGAATAGGATCAGACTATTCCTATTGATGCAGAACCTCCGGATCTTATTTTTGAGGTGTGTAAATTGAACACCACCAGTAATACTTTGGAAAATGACTACAGGCAGGTTGTATCGGAAGATGAAAATAATGATATTTCTGAAGAAGAAATTGATTCACTAGAACTCACAGGTCATGCACATGCCCGCTAGCTTATTGAGACATTAGGTCGTTCTTCTCAAATGCAAAAGGTTGCGGATGAGCAAGGGCTCTCACCCAGCGGCACTATTATGTTTTCACCAGGTTCTGGGACCGGCCTCCCAACAACTAGGACCAGATAGATGAGGAGACTCAAATTTCCTCATGATTAGTACACTCATATGGAATGCAAGGGGCATCAGGACCCTTGGTGCTTTGGAGAGACTTAAGCTCTCAAACAAATTCATAATCTTTCTGTTATTGCCATTCTTGAGCCTTTTTTCTTACAACACTCATATTCAGCTCTTCACAAACTACTTGACTATGCACAAATCTATCTATAATGGTAATGGAAAAATTTGGATCTTTTGGAACAATGATATTGATTGCGTCCTTCTTAACTCAGATGACCAACAGATGACTTGTAAATTTAGGCATGTGGAGTGTGCAGAGATTTTCATTATTTCCTTTATTTATGCTAAGTGCCGAGATAACCTCCGAGCTCCTCTTTGGAATACCCTCAGGCATAGATCAGCTACTACTAGTCCGTGGTGTACAATTGGAGACTTCAATGTTATCACTAATTCGGAGGAGAAGCTTGGTGGTGTTCCGTAAAGAATGAGTAAGAGCTATGAGTTTCTTCACATGA
The DNA here is from genome assembly GCA_035578085.1 of Solanum pinnatisectum. Classification (NCBI taxonomy): domain Eukaryota; kingdom Viridiplantae; phylum Streptophyta; class Magnoliopsida; order Solanales; family Solanaceae; genus Solanum; species Solanum pinnatisectum. Next base: position 11,956,707 of record CM069078.1, on the reverse strand, counting down.
TCGAGCAGTGTGGGTTGATTAACTTGGGCTACCATGGTTCGTCCTTTACATGGTCCAATGGAACAGGTCTGGATGATGTGGTTTGGAAAAGGCTTGACAAAGCTATGATAAATGACAATTGGCTCAATCGAATGCCTCTCAATACAGTGACTCACTTGCCATTTATGGGTTTGGCTCATTGCCCCTTTCTATTGGAGATGACTGTCTGGTAGTATCGTTCTAAAAAATACTTCAAATTTCTTCATTGTTGGGTTGATAATAAGAATTTCATGGACACAGTGAGGCTTTGTTGGGACCGTGGCATTCAAGGGCATCCAATGTGGGCATTTCACCAAAAACTGAAGTGAGTTAGTTCTACACTTAGCGACTGGTCTAAAGTTGAGTTTGGGGATATTTTTGCTCGGGTTAAAGATATTGAAGAAGCTGCTAGTCTTGCGGAGGAAAATACATCCAAAACAATAGTGACCAGGATAGATCTTCTTTGCATGCTATTAATGCTGAATACATCAGATACTTAATGCTTGAAGAGTCTATTTTGAAGCAAAAAGCTCAGTTGCAGCGGTTCAAAGAAGGAGATGCAAACACCAGTTACTTCTATGCTCTTATAAGGGGACGAAGGAGAAAGTTGTTTATTCAGAAAGTTAGAGACGATAATGACAACTGGATTCAGGATGATGACAATATTGCTAAGGCTGCCTGTGATCATTTTCAAAAGCTTTTTACGGAACAGAATCACTATGTTAGGGAGGACCTTTTCTCCTGTATTCCTGCAGTTGTCACAGATGAGCAAAATGATAACTTGATTGTTATGCCAGACTTGGAGGAACTTAAAAATGTGGTATTCTCTATGAATCCAATCTCTGTAGCAGGGCCAAATGGTATGAACGGTAAATTTTTTCAAGCCTGCTGGGACATTATTAATTTGGATCTCCTTGCCATGGTTCGTTCCTTTTTCTATGGTTCTTCCATCCCGAAATACTTTGCTCACGCATGCCTTGTCTTGATTCCTAAGGTTGAGTTCCCAAACCACCTTTCTGAGTTTAGACCGATCAGTCTGAGCAGTTTCACTAACAACATTATTTGTCTCCGACTTGCTCCTATCCTTCCTTGTCTCATTTCTACAAACCAATCCGATTTCGTTAAAGGGAGGAGTATATCAAAGAATATCATGCTTGCTCAAGAAATTGTCCATGTAATCAATCAAAAGAATCCAGGGGGAAATGTGGTTATAAAACTCGATATGGCCAAAGCATATGACAGAGTCTCTTGGGCCTTTACTTGCCTTGTTCTTCGGAGAATGGACATCTGTGAGGTTATTATCGATATGATTTGGAGGACTATGGCAGACAACTGGTATTCTGTGATTGTGAATGGAGTTAGACATGGCTTCTTCCACTCCACTAGAGGCTTAAAACAGGGTGATCCACTCGCACCTGCCCTATTTATTTTAGGAGCAGAGGTTCTGGCCAGATTGTTGAACAACCTTAACTATAACCAATTCTTTCGGGGTTTCTACATGGAAAAGAGAGGTCCACAAGTTAAGCACCTCAGTTTTGCAGATTATGTTATTATTTTCACCTCGGGCGGCAAATGATCTATTGAGTTGAATATACAGACTCTTACTGACTATGATAATTGCTTCGGGTAGCTTATTAACAGGAACAAAAGTCACTTTATGGTCTCTCCCAATGCTCATTCCCCTACCATTGCCCTCATAAAAATGATCACGGGGTTTGCTCAGAGAGATTCACTGATTACTTATCTTGGTTGTTCGCTTTACATTGACAGGCAGAGGATCTCACACTTCTCTGGCATTATCTCTAAAGTGGTCAGCAGGATTTTTGGTTGGCAAACAAAAATGCTTAGTTATGGTGGTAAAGCTACTCTCAGTAAGCATGTTCTCCAGTCTCTCCCTATTCACCTTCTTAGTTCAGTTTCTCCCCTTTCTACTATCCTGAACGAGATTGAAAAGTTGATCGTGGATTTCTACTGGGGCATGAAAAATGGGAAGAAAATATAACATTGGGCATCTTGGGAAACTTTATGTCATCCTTGTGAAGAAGGTAGGGTTGGTTTTAGAAAGATCCGGGATGTTTGCAAATCCCTCGAACTCAAACAATGGTGGAATTTTAGGACTAAAGAGTCACTCTGGAGGGAATTTCTTCTTGCTAAATACTGCCAACGCTCTCATCCGGTTTCCAGGAAGTATGACTCTGGTGAATCTTCTACTTGGAAGAATCTTATGGCTAACAAACAAATTGCAGAAGAAAACAGACTTCGGAAGATAAACTCAGGCAATTCTAGTTTTTGGTGGGACAATTGGCTTGGCATTGGTTCTCTTGCTACTCACAGAACCCTATCGGGTAGACCGCGCAGGGCAACTATTTCAGATTTTCTTTGTCAAGGCCAATGGAGGATTAACCGACTTCATCAGCAGCTCCCACAAAACCTGGTTGCCCATATCCTTAGCCAACAGCTTCTCTTTCATCCTGAAATACCTGACCAACCTTACTGGAAGGCCAGTATTTGAGAATATTCTCTTGTTCTTCATATTGGGGCGTAATTATAGTTACGAATCCTACTTCCTTGATTGATAGGAGAACTTGGCAGAAGAATGTCCCCTTTAAATTCTCCTTTACTCTTTGGAGAGCATTGAGGAATAAGCTTCCTACTACAGCTAGAGTTCTTACTTTTGATCCGAAAGACACCACAAATTGTGTTTGTTGCCGTACTCCTTGTTACAAAAATGTTCAGCATGTTTTAGTGTCGAGTAACTTTGCTAGAGGTGTTTGGACATTTTTCTCTCTTTCGATGGGTTTCAGACATGTTCCAACTTCCCTTAAGAACCTCCTTGTGTATTGGTGGAATCAGTCTACCGATACTGGCCCTCATCAACATATTCTCAGATCCCTTCCTATCTTTATTTGTTGGAACCTCTGGATGAACAGATGTTCTGCAAGTATGGATCTAAATAGTCCAATATGCTTAGGGTGAAGTTTGGTATTACTAGTGACATCTACAAGCTCTTGAAGACGACTTATCCTTACTTTCACTGGCCTTCAGAATGGAGACAATTGAGTGCTAAAGTGGATTGGTGCATCTATGAGATCAGAATTACTAGAGTGTGTTGGTCTAGACCAGCACCTGGACTAGTCAAACTCAACACCGATGGTAGTGCTCTTGGCAACCCAGGGAGAATTGGTGCAGGAGGCATACTTAGAGATTGCAATGGAGACCTCATACATGCTTTTGCTAGCCCTTTGGGAGTTGGGACTAACAATCAGGCTGAGCTTGAAGCGGCTTGTATTGGTCTAGCTTGGAGTATAGATAATGGTTACTCAGGGGTTATTCTTGAAGTTGACTCAGAGCTTCTAGTTAGCTGCATTGATAGCAGGATAGCATCCCCTTGGCATATCCACCACTCCTTTCTCAGACTTTAGGACATCACTCGCCAGTTTCACACCTTTTCGTGTCGTCACATATATAGAGAGGGCAATACGGTTGCTGATGCATTGTCCAAACACAGCCATACCACACTTGCTGCCACTCATTTCACTTAGATTCATGACCTACCTATTCATATCAGAGGGCTACTCAGGACAGACAAGCTTGGTTTAGCTAACCTCGCATGAAAGAAAACTAAGAGAATTAAAGAACCGCCTTGATCTCCTTGCTGATAGTTTGACTATGATGTAAGGCCTCACCATACCATCATAGAGCTATATTTTCTTTTGGATACCATCGAGCTGTCTTCATTATAGTTCTCTCTTATCATTGAGTTAAGGTTATATGACGAAAGACCTTATAGGGCACAGGCTTTTTCCTTTCTTGTTTTCACTTGTAAAGGGAGAGTCTCCCTTATTTACTCTTTCCTAGTTTCTTTGTATCGAGAGGAGTCCTCTCACAGGTGTTTAGAAGCTAGGTTCCATTTTATAAGATTGGGAAAGAGTTGATTGAACTTAGTAGGATGATTGACTTATGAACAACCATAGGTTTGGAGGTAAGGTTAAAGTACCCCTCCTTGTATCTTGTTTTTCTGTTTCATTTATGATAAGCACTGGGGGTGTTGCTAAGCCCCTGACCCCCCCCCCTAAGGGTCATTAGGTTAAAAAAATAAAAAAGAATAAAAAAATACCATAAACCCAAAACCCTTAACCTTGAACCATAAACCATAAACCCTAAATCCTCAACCCTAAACCCTAAACCCTAAACCTCTTAATCCTAAACCCTAAACCCTACACCCTAAACCCTAAACCCTACACCCTAAACCCTAACCCTACACCCAAAACACTAACCCCACACCCTAAACCCAAAAACCTAGACCCTAATCCCTAAACCCTAAATCCTAAACTCTAAACCTTAAACACTAATCCTAAACCCGAAACTCGAAACCCTAAACCCAAACCCTAATCTCTTAATCCTGAAGCCTAAATCCTAAATTCTAAACCTTAAACCATAAATCCTTAACTCTAAACCCTAAACCCTAAATACCTATTTCTCAACCCTAAACCCTAACCCCAAAATCCTAACCCAAAACCCTAAAACCTAATCCCTGAACCCTAAACCTTAAACCCTAAACCCTAAAACCAAAACCCAAAACCCAAAACCCTATACCCTAAACCATAAAACCCAAAACACTAAACCCTAAACAATCAACCATAAACCCTAACCCTAAACTCCAAATCCCAAACCCTTAAACCTAAACCCTAAATCCTAAACCCTAAACTTTTAACTATAAACCATAAAGCCTAAACCCTAAACCCCTTAATCCTAAACGGTAAACCCAAAACCCTAAACCCAAAACCCTAAAACATAAACCCTAACCCTAACCCCTAAACCCTAAACCTACAACCTAAAACCCTAAACACTAAAACCTAAACACTAAACCCTAAACCCTAAACCCTAAACCCTAGATTCTAAAACCTAAACCCTAAACTTGGAACCCTGAACCTTAAACCCTAAACTTTGAACCCTAAACTCTAAACCCTAAACCCTAAACCTCTTAACCATAAACCCTAAACCCTAAACCCTAACCCTAAACCATTAATCCTAAACCTACAACCCTACAAGGTAAACCCTAAACCTAAACCACTCATCCAAAACCCTAAACTTAAACAATAAACCCTAAATCCAAAAATATAAACTCTAAACCCTGACCCATAAACCCTAAACACTAAACCCTAAACCTACAACCCGAAACACTAAACCCTCAACCCTAAACACTATACCATAAACCATAAACCCTAAACTCCAAACCCTAAACTCCAAACCCTAAACCCTAAACCCTAAATCCTAAACAAGGGAGAGTCTCCCTTATTTATGATTCCAAGATTCTTTTTATCGAGAGGTGTCCACTCTTTTAGGTGCTTAGTTTCTTGGTTTTATCTTATTGTAAGGAGATCAGTTGACCATCCATTAGGAAGGTTTACTACTGAACCATCATAGGACAGGAGGTTAGGTTTATGTACCCCTACTTGTAGTTTTGTTTTTATCTATGATAAGGTCTGGGGTGTTACTCAGCACCTACCCCTCTCAAGGGTAGTTAAATAAAAAAAAATTCCTAAACTCTAAACCCTACACCTAAACCATAAACCCTTAACCATAAACCCTAAACCATAAACCCTAAACCCCAAACGCCAAACGCTACACCCTACACCCTAAACCCTAACGTAAACCCTAAACCCTAACTCCTAAACTCTCTACCCTAAACCCTAACCCCTAAACTCTAAACGCTTAACCCTAACCCTAAACTCTTAATCCTAAACCTAAAATCCTAAATTCTAAACTCTAAACCCTAAATCTTAAATTCTAAACCCTAAACCATAAACCCTGAATCCCTAACTCTAAATCCTAAACCCTAAACCATAAACCTTAAATGCTAAACCCTAAACCATAAACCTTAACCCTTAAACCCTAAAACAAAATCCATAAATCCTAAACCCTAAAAACTAAACCATAATCCGTAAAGCATAAACCCTAAACACCAAACCCTAAACCCTAAATGCTAAACCCTAAACCTTAATCCCTAAACCCTAATTCCTAAACCTTAAACCCTAACCCTAAATCGTTAATTCTAAACCCTAAACCCTAAACCCTAAATCCAAACTCAAAACCCTAAACCCTAAACCATAAACCCTAAATTCTGTTCCTAAGGTTTACTATAAAGAGACTTTGGGAAGTCCTACAGCCAGTGATACGAAACAAGTTCATCAAAGAAAAGATTCCATCAGAATGCTAACTTTTGATGAGGAAGACTTTGTCCCCAGTAAAAGGAAATTACACTCTTGGTGGAAAGCCCCTGAACATAAGCAAAAGGTAGATTGGTATAAAGCTACCTACACGGTGGAACAACGAACCTCTTTCAGAGATAAGTGGTTCAAAGATATGAAAAGATTCAAAATTGAAATAGAGTTTTTTAAATGGTTCGAAGCTTCTGGGCAAATTGATGATAAACAGTCATCCCTTCAGGTCCTTATCAGCAAATGGTACACCAAAGAACAGGTAGTTGAAAGTATTACTCCTCCTCTAGAAGGACTTAGCATCCCTTACAGGAAAGAAATCCTTAAGGCGTCACCTTTCAAAAAACCCATAGAAAAGGAATCAGCCTTGATAACAGCTGGAGACCTTAATAAGGTTTTTGAACAAAACAATTATACCAACCAGGTTCTCCATGTGATATCCCAATAAATTGAGGAACATAAAGGGGATAGTTTCAGAGGAATTAGTCAGATAGCTGATAAACCTAGCTCTTCCAAAGTTAGCCCTCAGATTGAGACTAAACCTATTTTTAAGATCCCTGAGTTCTCTAAGGAAAACTTCCCTAAACTTTCCAAAGAGTTTAATCATTCCAATGAACTGCTAGACAGGATAAATGAACAATTGTCTAAGCTTAATATTACACAAGGTAATAAGCTTAAAACATTGTTAGAAACGCACCCTAACAAAAGGAATTATTATCCTAGATCTTCTTTCCCTGATGTTCAATTTGAGGAAGACGTTCTCCATCCAGCATCTGCTGTAGATGGCTCAAGTTTGACTGAATGAAACATAGATGGCATGGCTGAAGGTCAAATCTATTCCAAGCTCCAAGAAATGGGAATGAACATCACAGCATACACAATGAAAGGTGCTGGTGATAAGGAAGCTGCTAATATGATTATTACAGGTTTTACAGGAACCCTTAGAAACTGGTGGGACAATTATCTTATTGATCAAAATAGAGCTGATATCCATGGTGCTACCACTACTAAAGTAGTGATTAAGACTGAGGAAGGAACTAACATCCCTTCAGAAGTGGTCTACGAAGATGCTACAGCCACTCTGCTATATAGTATAGCAAAACATTTCTTGGGAGAACCGCATCTTTTCCAGGATAGAAGTTTAGAAATCTTGAATAATTTGTACTGCAAGAAATTGACAGATTTCAGATGGTACAAAGACATGTTTTTAAACAAGGTCATGATAAGATCTGATTGCAATAATGATTATTGGAAAGAACGCTTTATCAGCGGATTACCCACTCATTTCGCTGAAAAGGTTAGATAAAAAGTAAGAGATAGATGCGAAGGAAAGATTCCATATTCTCAACTGGCATACGGAGATCTTATCAATATTGTTAATGTTGTAGCTATGGAGCTATGTACTGATCTTAAGCTAAAGGAACAGCTTAAGAAAGATCAAAAAACTACAGATGCAGAACTTGGTAGTTTTTGCCAAGATTTTGGATTTCTATTACTTAAACCTCCTTCTGCTAAGAAAGCAGGAAAAAGAGAAAGAACAACTGGAAAATATAAAAGAAAATCTTCCAGGAAAGGAAGAGAACCCCGAGAAAAATCCAAAAGGAAAGGAAAGAGGCAAACCTCTAAAGAATCTTCTTCAGAAGACACATACTGGACATGTGGTAAAAAGGGTCACAGATCTAATAAGTGTCCCAGAAATAAGAAGAAAAAGAAGAAGATTAACCTTCTTGAAGTCAATGAAGAAATTAAGCAAAAACTCTTTTCTATCATCGAAGAAGAGGAAGCATCTGATTCAGAATATTCTTCATCCGAAGAAGAAAGTGACGATGAAGAATTTCTTAATGTCGCCCATAATTCAGAATCTGAAGAAGAAGAGTCAGAATGCAATTGCAATGGTGCATTTTGCCTATGTGATAGCAAGACTATCCATGTTGTCTCTGAGAAGACTGCTGAAACCCTCTTCTCTACTATTGAGCATATTCAAGATGAAGAAGCTAGGAGAAAATACCTCCTTGAACTGCAGAAATTGGTTACGAGGCAAAACGAAGAAAAACCTAAAGTAACTCCTTTTAGCATGAAACAGATCATGAACAGATTTGATTCCAAAAAGGAAGAACCTTCAGTAGAAGAACTTAGAAGAGAAATCAATTCTCTTAAAGAAGATATGAAAGGAATTAAGTCCAGACTTCATAAGATTGAGATCGAAGCTATCACTGAAAAACTTCTCAAAGAAGTTAGAAATGATGAAGGATCCTCTAAAGCTATTGCTTAAGATAATGGAGAACATGAGGAAAATGCGGATAGCGAAGCAGGTATCCATGCTATTACCAAAATTAGACCTCAGAGTTCTCATATTATGATTATACTTGTTATTAATGATCATCTAACTCTTAACTAGATTGCTTTGATAGATAGTGGTGCAGATCGAAATTGCATTATTGAAGGATTAATTCCTACTAAGTACCTTACCAACGGGACTACCAAATTATACAGCGCCACAGGTGAACGTATAATTATTGATTATAAGTTATTTGATGCTCATATTTGCAATAATGGTATATGCCTTAAAAATGATTTTGTTATAACTAAAAATATTAATGAAGAAATTATTTTAGGTATACCATTTATTACTCAAATAAAACCTTATATTTCTGATTTTGATTCTATCAAAACTAAGATCTTAGGAAAAGAAATTTCATTTCCTTTTATTAAAACTCTTTCTCACGAAGAAAGTAAATTTTTACATAAACAAACTGCTTTTAGAATTAATCTAATTTCCAATCAGATTTGTTTTCTTAAAGAAGATATAAAAATTAAGAAAATTGAGCAAATTTTAAAACCAGAATGGTAACTAAGATTGCCAATTTGCAAAAGACCTTTGAAAAAGAAATTTGCTCTGAATTTCCAAATGCATTTTGGGCCAGAAAAGCCCATACTGTTGATCTCCCTTATATTGATGGATTCAATGAAAAGGCCATTTCTACGAAAGCTAGGCCCATTCAAATGAACCATGATTTAATGGAAATTTGCAAAAAGGAGATTAATACTCTTTTGGAAAATAATATTATCAGGCCATCTAAGTCTCCATGGAGTTGTTCAGCCTTTTATGTCAACAACGCTGCTGAAAAGGAGAGAGGCTCTCCTCGACTAGTTATTAATTATAAACCTTTAAGCTCTGTTTTAAAGTGGATTAGATATCCGATTCCTAATAAAAGGGATCTTTTAAAAAGAACTTTTAAAGCTAATATTTATAGTAAATTTGATATGAAATCAGGTTTTTGGAAAATACAGATTTCCAAAAAGGATAAATACAAAACTGCTTTCAATGTCCCGTTTGGACAATATGAATGGAACGTTATGCCTTTTGGGCTTAAGAATGCCCCTTCAGAATTTCAAAATATTATGAATTCCATCTTTAATCATATTAGTCATATTTCAATTGTTTACATTGATGATGTTCTAATCTTTTCTGAGGACATTGATTCTCACTTTAAACATTTAAATATATTCTTTAAAATTGTTAAACATAATGGTCTGGTGGTTAGCGCCAAAAAGATTAAACTTTTTCAAACTAAAATAAGATTTCTTGGTCATGATTTATATCAAGGCACATATAAACCCATTTGCAGAGCCATTGAGTTTTCTGATAAATTCCCGGATGTCATCTTAGACAAAACTCAGTTACAAAGATTTTTGGGTAGTCTTAACTATGTTGCGGACTTCATCCCAAAGGTAAGACAGGTTTGTAAACCATTATATGACAGGCTTAAGAAGAAACCTGTTCCATGGACAAAGGAACAAACCTCCGCAGTTATTAAGATTAAAGGAATGGTTAAGAGTTTGCCTTGCTTAGGTATCCCTAATCCGGATTCTTTTATGATTGTTGAGACTGATGCTTCAGACATCGGTTATGGAGGGATTCTCAAGCAAAAGAGAACACCTGAAAGTCATGAGCAATTAGTTCGTTTTACTTCTGGAGTTTGGAATTCCGCTCAGAAAAATTATAGTACAATTAAAAAGAAAGTTTTAGCTATTGTCCTTTGCATTACTAAGTTTCAAGATGATTTGATTAATAATGAATTCTTGCTTAAGGTAGATTGTAAATCTGCTAAGGAAATTCTACAAAAAGATGTTAAAAATCTTATTTCCAAACAGATATTTGCTAGATGGCAAGCTTTATTGTCGAGTTTTGATTTTCAAGTTGAAAATATCAAATGGGAAGAAAACTCTCTCCCGGATATTCTAACACAAGAATTTTTGCAGGGAAAAACATGAGGTCGGTCATAAGGCCAGGATTTGGAACAAAAGGCCCTTTCCAAGAAAAGGGAAAAGACTCAGACAAGAAGCCGTCAGCTTCACCATTTGCAATAAGGCCATCCTTGAATAGCCCTAACAAGTTTTTGGCTCTTGCTAGCCTACCTCCAATAAATCCTTCTCAGGTTATAAGCCCTTTTCCACAGCTACCACCTAGCTCATCCTCTTCAAATCCTTTGATTCTTAAGAAACCCTTCTCTAATGAATCTGAACCTTGCTCATTTGCTCCATCAGGAAAACCCAGATTTTCCTCTCCTCAAACCAAAGACACTTATGCTATGAAAGCTCCTGAAAGCTTTAGAGAAGCAGTTTCCCCTGTTTCTCCAGCCCATAATAAACCTAAAGAACGTGAAGTCTTTAATTTGGTTACTTTGCAGGTCAATCCCCTCCTTGCCCTTGACAAGGAATTTGAAAATTATGAGGTTAAGCATTTGCTTAAACCTTGTTACACAAACAGGAATTATGTGGATACAGAAAATCCACTAAAAACCAGGAAGTATTATGAATTTATCCTCGTTGATACAGGTTCCATCGAAGTGGAGCATAAACTCAGCCATGATTCAGATCCGGATAGCATTGCCTATTCAAAATTCACAATTAAAAAGGTTTTATCTCCATTTGAATGGCTAGTGGACCATTTGCATACACCTGTTAATCTTTCCAGGGAGCATAGACCCCAAACTTATAATTGGTTTGACTATAAAAATGCTTGGTTTAATTTTCTATATCACAGGCCAACCACTCATACCTGGTTTGTCAAGTATAGTCCAGAATTTTCAAAATCTATCATCCCCAGATGGTTCTACGAATGGTGGAATTGTTTTGGAGGAAATAAAAAAGTTTTGCCAAAATTATTTTTGGATAAATTTGATCGGTTTCAAGCTAAACAAGATATTTCTACTCTCCCCGAACACATTAAATTGTGTAAATATTTTGTCCAGAAAAGGATTTCATTTATTATTAGTTGGACTTTCTCTATCCATGTATTTGACAGGATTAAATATTTGTCAAAAGAAATTTGCATTAAAGGATGGTCGCCTGCTCCTAAAGAAGCTGCTCAACGTCCTTCTCCAGCCTCTACGAGTGGCAAAAAATCATCTTCCAAAGATGAATTAAAGAAAAGGCTCCAACAGGCCTTATCAGATCTAGAGGAGGACAAATCTAATGAAGAAACAGCCATGCAGCTGTTGGATGAAGCCTCTTCTCAGAGCGATGATAATGGAGATATGTTAAGGCCAAAAGCCTTAGCCTTATCTTACCTAGATCCATTTTATGATTAATTTAATTTAATCCAGTAGAGGATGCTAAAATCCGAAATTACTGACCTTTTGAATAGAGACTCAAAGAAGTCGGAATTATCTAAAAGGAAAGAGATGAAACTCAAAGAGTTGGAATATCTCTTGATTAAAATTAAATTTTTCAAATATGGAATCCCACAACAGCAAAAGATACTTTGGCATGTTGCGGAGGTAGCCGACAACTTTATAAAAGCAGGCACCACTCTTTAAAAAAGTAGATGCCCGACAAAAGAAAAAGCAGCCACTACTTTTCCAAAAGAAAACGCAATGGCCGACAACTTTAAACCCACTCAAGATAAAGGAGATTCTCGCAGTGGCCAATCAGAAGAAAGCTTCTTGATTTCTCTTATCTTTTAGAAGTCTATATAAGACTACTCTTTTCCCTGGAGAAGGCATCAGAAATTTCAGACTAGAATTTTCTTTTAGCCTTTAGAATTTGATTGTAATGTTTTCGTTTGCTTGGATGCTTTCTTCCGTTTCCGTTGCAGTTTGAATAAAAAGAAGTGAGTTCTTGTATAGTTTCGCTCTGGTTTATATTTTCTTTAAGCGTTATTACTGTTATATGCTACGATCGTTTTGAATGGTATCAGAGCCATGTTAGGCATATTTAGCATGTTAATAGTAATGTTAATTATAACCATGGACGGCTAAATCCTTTTGCCAAGACTGTACTTATGTAACGTTAATTAGTTACCTAGCAATTTAGCAAAGTTATCACCTTTTTATACAATATGAATTTTTAATTCTTTAACTGTAAAAATGGAGTTCATGTATGGTGATTAAGGAAAGGTGTTGAGAATGTTTCAAGTAGTTGCGATGCCGATAGGCGGTCGTTATACCGATGGGACAGGCGCGTAGACTGCAAGGTACTTTACTTGAATACCTCTTGTAAAATTCATAGTCCTTAATGTAAAATCCGAGCATGAATCCATAATTACTATAGAAGAATTTGAAATTTCATATTGAATGACTAGTTGATACCTTTACTAGAATGCATAGTTACTTTTTATCGTATCATTAGTATAGTCTAATGGTATTTTCTCTCTATGGATAATAAACAACATACTGTTAACTCTGTTAATATATCTATTTCTAAGACAGAAAATGATTTACAAAATTGGTCTATCCCTAAAGAACCATTTGAAAGGATTTACCAGCTAGGTAATTTTTCCATATTTAAAAAATACAATATTAAAACTTATGAGTCAACTATTGGTATCAATAATTCACATGAAACTATCATGTTGTTGTTATCTGCTGATATTGATAGATATAGGAAGGAGTTTAAATTTCTTCATATTGGACTTGTGCAAGTTGCTGCTAAACCTCTTTTCGGTAAAGGCTTAAATATTCCTATTTGTCTGCTTCTTAGAGATGATAGACTACTTAATTTTGATGATTCTCTGTTAGGAGTATTAGAAAGTAATCTAGCTTATGGACCAGTTTACTTTAACTGTTATCCTAATTTTACTGTTGATATTCATGATCCTAATATTATTGATACTTTGACACTTAATGTCAAAACTAAGAACATGAATAGTAAAATAGATACCAGAGAAATAGCTGTAATATATCGGGTATATTACAAGCTTATGAAGACCACAATAGCCCCAAATGCTATTGTTTCTAGTGTTAAAGGAGTCACTATGCTTATGGAAGCTAACCAAGAGCATAGTACTACTTTTGTCCCTAGACTTCTTAAGTGGACTGATATTTTAGCTGATGAAGAATGGAAATTTGATTCCATTACGAATCCTTTACCCCTTCAACTTGAGACTTCACAGTTAGATAGGGTTATTCAGTTCCCTGACGGATCTATTAACCTTAAGTTTTTAAGATCCAGTTCTTTTAGCCAAGCTTCTTCAAGTAGAAGAATGTCTTCGGCAAGACCCTCTTCTTTTCAACCCCGGGAGGAGGATGAAGATAGTATTAGCCAGCCTGACCATAGAAAATTTCATGGTGTAGATTTCTCCCAGACTGTTCCTAATGTTTACTATGAAGAGACTTTGGGAAGTCCTACTACCAGTGATATGAAACAAGTTCATCAAAGAAAAGATTCCATCGGAATGCTAACTTCTGATGAGGAAGACTTTGTCCCCAGTAAAAGGAAATTACACTCTTGGTGAAGGAATTAGGGTTTAGGTTTAGGGTTAGAGGTTTAGATGTAGCATTTAAGTTTTATGGTTTATCTTTAGGGTTTTGGGTTTAGGGTTTAGAGTTTAGGGCTATGGTTTATGGTTTTGGGTTTAGTGTTTAGGCTATGAGGTTTTGGGTTTAGGGTTTATATTTAGGGTTAGAATTTGGGGTTTAGGGTTTAGGGTTTAGTTTTAGGGTTAGAATTTGGGGTTTCGGGTTTAGGGTTTAGTTTTAGGGTTAGAATTTGGGGTTTAGGGTTTAAGGTTTAGGGTTATAGGTTTAGGCTTTGTGGTTTAGGGGTTACGGTTTAGGGTTTATTGTTTAAGGTTTAGGGTTGAAGGTTTAGAGTTTGGGATTTGGGGTTTAGGGTTTAGGGGTTACGGTTTAGGGTTGAAGGTTTAGAGTTTGGGATTTGGGGTTTAGGGTTTAGGATTAATTATTTAGGGTTTAGGATTAGGGTTTAGGATTAATGGTTTTAGGGTTAGGGTTTAGAGTTTAGGGTTTAGGGTTTAGAGTTTATGGTTTATGGTTAAGCAGTTTAGGGTGTAGGGTTGAGAGTTTTGGGTTAAGGGTCTTGAGTTTAGAGTTTAGGGTTCAAAAAATTTAGGGTTTTGGGTTTAGGGTTTAAACTTGAAGGTTTAGGGTTTAGGGTTTAGGGTTGAGGGTTTAAGTTTAGGGTTTAGAGTTTCGGAATTAGGGTTTATGGTTTAGGGTTTATGATTTAAGGTTTACGGATTAGGTTTTAGGGTTTAGCATATAATTATTATGATTTAGGGCTAAGGGGGTGGGGTTTGGGGTTCATAGTTTAGGGTATAGGGTTTACGATTGTACGTTTAGGGTTTAGGGTTTTAGGGCTAGCGGTTAGGGTTTAGGGTTTACTATTTATTATTTAGGGTTTAGGCTTTAAGGTTGAGAGATTGGGATTTAGGGTTTAGGGTTGAGGATTAATTTTTTCGAGTTAGGGATTAGGGTTTAGGATTAATGGTTTAGGGTTAGTGTTAAGAGTTTAGGGTTTAGGCTTTATGGTTTAGGGTTTGAGGTATTGGGTTTAGGTATTATAGTTTATGGCTAAGAGGTTTAGGGTTTAGGGTTTAGAGTTTAGGGTTTAGAGTCTAGGGTTTAGAGTTTAGGGTTCAAAGTTTAGGGTTTAGGCTTTAGAGTTTAGGGTTTAGAATCTAGGTTTTTTGGTTGAGGGTTACGGTTTAGAGTTTAGGGTTTAAGTTTTATGGTTTAGGGTTTGAGGTATAGGTTTTAGAGTTTATGGTTTTAGGAAACCCTAAACCTTAAACACTAAACTTGGAACCCTAAACCTTAAACACTAAACTTGGAACCCTGAATCTTAAACCCTAAACTTTGAACCCTAAACTCTAATACCTACACAGAAAACCCTAAATCCTAAATTGCTTAACCATAAACCCTAAACCCTAAACCTTAACCCTTAAACCCTATAACCAAATCCCTAAATCGTAAACACTAAACCCTAAACCCTAAATCATAATCCATATAGCAAAAACCCTAAATGCCAAACCCTAAACCATAAATGCTAAACCCTAAACACTAATTCTTAAACCCTAAACCCTTAGTCATAAACATTAAACCCTAAATCCTAAACTCTAATCCCTAAAACCTAACACTAAATCTGAAACCCAAAACCCTAAACCATAAACCCTAAACCCTAAACCCTAGACCCTAACACTAAGCTCTAAATTCTAAACCCTAAATCCTAATTTCAAAAACCTAAACCCTAAATCCTTTACTCTAAACCCTAAACCCTAAATCCTAAATCCCTATATCTAAATCCTAAATCCTAAACCCTAACCCTAAACCCAAAATCCTAAACCCTAAACCCTAAACCCTAAACCCTAAACCCTAAACCCTAACCCTAAACCCAAAACCTTAAACCCTAAACCATCACCCTAAACCCTTAACCCTAAACCCTAAACCCTTAACCCTAAACTCCAAACCCTAAACCCTCAATGCTAAACCCTAAACCCTAATCACTAAACCTTAATCCCTAAACCCTAAACCCTAAACACTAAACTTGGAACCCTAAACCTTAAATCCTAAACCCCAAATTCTAACCCTAAACATAAAACCTAAGCCCTAAATACTAAACTCTAACTCAAAATGCTAAACCTAAACCCTAAATAATAAACGCTAAACCCAAACCTCTAACCCTAATTCAAATATTCTAAACCCTAAATCCTAACCCTAACCTTAAAACCTAAACCCTAACCTTAAACCCTAAACCATCACCCTAAACCCTTAACCCTAAACTCCAAACCCTAAACCCTAAATGCTAAACCCTAAACCCTAATCACTAAACCTTAATCCCTAAACACTAAACTTGGAACCCTAAACCTTAAATCCTAAACCCCAAATTCTAACCCTAAACATAAACCCTAAGCCCTAAATACTAAACCCTAACTCTAAATGCTAAACCTAAACCCTAAATATTAAATGCTAAACCCAAACCTCTAACCCTAATTCATATATTCTAAACCCTAAACCCTAACCCTAACCTTAAAACCTAAACCCTAACCTTAAACCCTAAACCCTAAATGTTGAACCCTAAACTTTAAACCCTAGACACTAAGTCCTAAACTCTAAAACCTAAACCCCAAACCGCTTAACCCTAAACCATAAATCCTAAACCCTATACCTCAAACCCTAAACCATAAAGCCTAAACCCTAAACTCTAAACCCTAAACATTAAACCCTAAACCCTAAACTTGGAAACCTAAATTCTAAACTTGGAACCGTGAACCTTAAACACTAAACTTGGAACCCTGAACCTTAAATCCTGCATAGAAATCCCTAAATCCTAAACCGCTTAATAATAAACTCTAAATCATAAACTTTAACCCTTAAACTCGATAACCAAATCACTAAATTGTAAACCCTAAACCCTAAACCCTAAACATGGAAATCTGAACCTTAAACCCTAAACGTTGAACCCTAAACTCTAAACCCTAGACACTAAGTCCAAAACACTAAAATCTAAACCCCAAATCGCTTAACCCTAAACCATAAACCCTAAACCCTATACCTCAAACCCTAAACCATAAAGCGTAAACCCTAAACTCTAAACCCTAAACATTAAACACTAAACCCTAAACTTGGATACCTAAACTCTAAACTTGGAACCCTAAACCTTAAACACTAAACTTGGAACCCTGAACCTTAAATCCTACATAGAAATCCCTAAATCCTAAACCGCTTAACAATAAACCCTAAACCCTAAGCTTTAACCCTTAAACCTGATAACCAAATCAGTAAACCCTAAACCCTAAACCATAATCCATAAACCATAAATCCTAAACTCCAAACCCTAAACCATAAATGCTAAACCCTAAACTCTAATCCTTTAACCATAAGCCTAAACACTAACCCTAAACCCTTAATACTAAACCCTAAATCTTAAATCCTAAATTCTAACCCTAAACATAAACCCTAAGCCCTAAATCCTAAACCATAAACTCCAAATGCTAAACCTACACCCTAAACCTTAAATGATTAACCCAAACCTCTAACACTAATTCTTAAACTCTAATCCCTAAACCCTAACCCTATAGCCCTTAACCCTAAACCCTAAACCCTAAACCCTAACCTTCAACGCAAACCCTTAATCCTTAAACCATATATCCTAAACCCTAAACCCTAAACCTTAAAACCTAAACAGAAAACCCAAAAGCCTAAACCATAAACCGTAAACACTAACACTAAACCCTAAACCATACACTCTAAACCATTAAGCCTAAACCCTAAACCTCTTAATCCTAAACTCTAAACCCAAAACCCTAACCCTTAGCCCTAAACCCTAAACCATAAACCATAAACCCTAAACCCTAACCCCTAACCCCTAAACCTTAAACCCTAAACCCCAAACCCTAAATCTAAACACTAAAACATAAATGCTAAACCAAATCCTCTAAACCTAAACCCTAACTCCTTAACTCTAAACCCTAAACCCTAACCCTAAACCCTAAACTTTAAACCCTAAACCCTAACCCTAAACCCTAAACCCTAAATCCTCAACCATATATCCTAAACCCTAAACCCAAAATCCAGATGCTAGACCCTAAACCCTAAACCCAAAATACAAAACCCTAAAACATAAACCCTAAACCCTAAATACAAAACCCTAAAACCTAAACCGTAACCCCTAAACCCTAAACACTAAACATTAAACCAAAAAGCCTAAACCCTAATTCCTAAACATTAAACCCTAAACCCAATCCCTAAAACCAAAATTCTAAACCCTAAACCCTAAACCCTAATCCTAAACTATTAATCCTAAACCCTAAACCTAAACCCTAAACCCTAAACTCTAAACCCATAATCTTTAACTCTAAACCCTAAACCCTAAACCCTAAACCCTAAACCAAAAACCCTAAACCCTAAACCAAAAAATCTAGACCCTAAACATTAAACTCTTAACCCTAAACCCTAAACCCTATACCCTAAACTTGGAACCCTAAACCTTAAACACTAAACTTGGAACCCTGAACCTTAAACCCTAAACTTTGAACCCCAAACTCTAATACCTACACAGAAAACCCTAAATCATAAATTGCTTAACCATAAACCCTAAACCCTAAACCTTAACCCTTAAACCCTATAACCAAATCCATAAATCGTAAACTCTAAACCCTAAACCCTAAACCATAATCCAAAAAGCAAAAACCCTACACCACAAATGCTAAACCCTAAACACTAATCATTAAACCCTAAACCCTTAGTCCTAAACATTAAACCCTAAATCCTAAACTCTAATCCCTAAACCCTAAAACTAAATTTGAAACCCAAAACCCTAAACCATAAACCCTAAACCATAAACCCTAAACCCTAAACCCTAGACCCTAACACTAAACTCTTAATCCTAAACCCTAAATCCTAAATTCAAAAACCTAAACCCTAAATCCTTTACTCTAAACCCTAAACCCTAAATCCTAAATCCTAAACCCTAACCCTAAACCCAAAATCCTAAACCATAAACCCTAAACCATAATCCATAAACCCTAAATCCTAAACTCCAAACCCTAAACCCTAAATGCTAAACCCTAAACTCTAATCCTTCAACCATAAGCCCAAACGCTAACTCTAAACCCTTAATCCTAAACCCTAAACCTTAAATCCAAAATTCTAACCCTAAACCTAAACCCTAAGCCCTAAATCCTAAACCATAAAGTCCAAATGCTAAACCTAAACCCTAAACCTTAAATGCTAAACCCAAACCTCTAACCCTAATTCGTAAACTCTAATCCCTAAACCCCAACCCTAACCCTTAACTAACCCTAAACCCTAAACCCTAACCTTCAACGCAAACCCTTAATCCTAAACCATATATCCTAAACCCTAAACCCTAAACCCTAAAACCTAAACACAAAGCCCAAAACACTAAACCATAAACTGTAAACACTAACACTAAACCCCAAACCATACACTCTAAACCATTAAGCCTAAACCCTAAACCTCTTAATCTTCAACTCTAAACCCAAAACCCTAACCGTAAACCTTAAACCCAAAACCCTAACCCTAAACCCTAAACCCTAAACCCTAAACCCTAAACCCTAAACCTTAAACCCTAAACCCTAACCCCTAAACTCTAAACCCTAAACCTTAAACCCCAAACCCTAAACCTAAACACTAAAGCTTAAATGCTAAACCAAAACCTCTAAACCTAAACCCTAATTCCTTAACTCTAAACCCTAAACCCTAACCCTAAACCCTAAACTCTAAACCCTAAACCTTAACCCTAAACCCTAAACCCTAAATCCTCAACCATATATCCTAAACCCTAAACCCAAAACCCAGATGCTAGACCCTAAACCTTAAACCCAAAATACAAAACCCTAAACCATAAACCCTAAACCCTAACCTTAAACACCAAATACAAAACCCTAAAACCTAAACTGTAACCCCTAAACCCTAAACACTAAACATTAAACCAAAAAGCCTAAGCCCTAAACTCTAAACCGTAAACCCTAAACACAAAACCCTAAACCCTAAACCCTAAACTCTAAACCTAACCCCTAATTCCTAAACATTAAACCCTAAACACAAAATTCTAAATGCTAAACCCGAAATCCTAATCCTAAACTATTAATCCTAAACCCTAAACCTAAACCCTAAACCAAAAAATCTAGACCCTAAACTTTAAACTCTTAAACCTAAACCCTAAACCCTAAATCCTAAACTTGGAACCCTAAACCTTAAACACTAAACATGGAACCCTGAACCTTAAACCCTAAACTTTGAAACCTAAACTCTAATACCTACACAGAAAACCCTAAATCCTAAATTACTTAACCATAAACCCTAAACCCTAAACATAATCCATAAAGCAAAAACCCTAAACGCCAAACCCTAAACCATAAATGCTAAACCCTAAACACTAATCCTTAAACCCTAAACCCTTAGTACTAAACATTAAACCCTAAATCCTAAACTCTAATCCCTAAACCCTAACACTAAATGTGAATCCCAAAACCCTAAACCATAAACCCTAAACCCTAAACCCTAGAAACTAACACTAAAATCTTAATCCTAAACCCTAAATCCTAATTTCAAAAACCAAAACACTAAATCCTTTACTCTAAACCCTAAACCATAAATCCTAAATCCCTATCTGTAAATCCTAAATCCTAAACCCAAAATCCTAAATCATAAAACCTAAACCTTAAACCCCAAACCCTAAACCTAAACACTAAAACTTAAATGCTAAACTAAAACCTCTAAACCTGAACCCTAATTCCTTAACTCTAAACCCTAAATCCTAAACCCTAACCCTAAACCCTAATCACTAAACCTTAATCCCTAAACCCTAAACCCTAAACACTAAACTTGGAACCCTAAACCTTAAATCCTAAACCCCAAATTCTAACCCTAAACCTAAACCATAAGCCCTAAATACTAAACCCTAACTCTAAATGCTAAACCTAAACCCTAAATATTAAATGCTAAACCCAAATATCTAACCCTAATTCATATATTCTAAACACTAAACCCTAACCCTAACCAAAAATCCTAAACCCTAACCTTAAAACCAAACCCTTAATCCAAAACCTTAAATCCTAAATCCTAAACCCTAACCCCTAAACCCTAAACCCTAACCCTAAACCCTAAACCCTAAATCCTAAACCCTAAACCCTAAACCCTATACCCTAAACCCTAAACCCTATACCTTAAACACTAACCCCTAAACCGTATACCCTACACCCTAAACCCTATGCCTTAAACACTAACCCCTAAACCCTAAATCATAACCCCTAAATCGTAAACCTGCAACTTGAAACCCTACACCCTAAACCTTAAACAATAAACCCTAAACCCTAACTCTAAACCCTAAACCCTCAACGCTAAACCAAAAAACCTAGACCTTAAACCCAAAACCCAAAACTGTAAACCCAAAACTCTGAACCGTAAACCCAAAACTCTAAACCTTAAACCCTAAACCCTAAACTTGGAACTCTGAACATTAAACCCTAAACGTTGAACCCTAAACTCTAAACCCTAAAAACTAAGTGCTAAACTCTAAAACCTAAACCCCAAACCGCTAAACCCTAAACCATAAACACTAAACCCTATACCTCAAACCCTAAACCATAAAGCCTAAACCCTAAACTCTAAACCCTAAACTTTAAACCCTAAACCCTAAACTTGGAAACCTAAACTCTAAACTTGGAGGCCTGAACCTTAAACGCTAAACTTGGAACCCTGAACCTTAAATCCTACATAGAAATCCCTAAATCCTAAATTGCTTAACCATAAATCCTAAACCCTAAACCTTAACCCTTAAACCCGATAACCAAATCACCAAATTGTCAATCCTAAACCCTAAACCCTAAACCTTAATTCATAAACCATAAACACTAAACCCTAAATGCTAAACCCTAAACTCTAATCCTTCAACCATAAGCCTAAACGCTAACCCTAAACTCTTAATCCTAAACCCTAAACCTTAAATCCTAAATTCTAACCCTAAACCTAAACCTAAGCCCTAAATCCTAAACCATAAACTCCAAATGCTAAACCTAAACCCTAAACCTTAAATGCTAAACCCAAACCTCTAACCCTAATTCGTAAACTCTAATCCCTAAACCCTAACCCTAACCCTTAACCCTAAACCCTAAATCCTAATCCCTAACCTTCAACGCAAACCCTTAATCCTAAACCATATATCCTAAACCCTAAACCCTAAACCCTAAAACCTAAACACAAAACCTAAAACCCTAAACCATAAACCGTAAACACTAACACCAAACCCCAAACCATACACTCTAAACCATTAAGCCTAAACCCTAAACCTCTTAATCCTAAACTCTAAACCCAAAACCCTAACCCTAAACCCTAAACCCTAAACCCTAACCCCTAACCCCTAAACCCTAAACCCCAAACCATAAACCTAAACACTAAAACTTAAATGCTAAACCAAAACCTCTAAACCTAAACCCTAATTCCTTAACTCTAAACCCTAAACCCAAACCCTAAACCCTAAACTCTAAACCCTAAACCCTAACCCTAAACCCTAAACCCTAAATCCTTAACCATACATCCTAAACCCTAAACCCAAAACCCAGATGCTAGACCCTAAACCCTAAACCCAAAATACAAAACCCTAAACCGTAACCCTAAACCCCAAATACAAAACCCTAAAACCTAAACAGTAACCCCTAAACCCTAAGCACTAAACATTAAACCAAAAAGCCTAAGCCCTAAACTGTAACAAGGACAGCAATAAGCAGACAGGTAATGCAGGAGGAATTGATGGTGTATGTCAGGAGAACATAATTAACTTGCAGGAAGGAGTATCCAAAAAAGGGGAGTTGCATCAGGAAGTACTTGAGGAGACTGATATGGACCTTAACCCTGAATATAGAACTACTGCTACCAATGAAACCCCTCAGCATAAAGCCAGAAAGACACCAACTCAACATTATGATAAGACAGCATGTATAAACAGTAAGGATAATAAAGAATAACAAACAGGATGCTGAACAAAATGCAGAGGATAATCAACAAAGGGGTGCTATGGCAAAGGATATGGGATCTAAGGCAGGTACTAGTCAGCAGGACATCACACCTAAAAGCAAAAATAAGCCCAGCAAAAAGAAAAGGGAGGCAGCTAAGAAAAGGCAGAACTTACAGCAAGTGAAAGAGAAAGAGGAACAACAGAAACACAATGAAGAAGCTTGCAAGGAATTTATCATGGTTGATGATCAACAGGGTATGGATATTACTCCACTGCAGGCTCAATATATGACCCCCCCCGAGAATCCTCCAGACACAGGACAGGGCACTTGCCATATGAACTCCATTCCTACTATTGATGAGTATGCTGTGGAAAACTCAGAAGATGACATGGATGAAGACAACCAATCTCTGAAGGGTCCAGAGGATGAGGAGGATACTAGTGAACTTCTAATCAAAGCCTTTACTTCTAATTATGACCACAATTTTGAACAAGAAATCCAGCAGGTAGCTAACAAGCAGGGCTTGTCCCCAAGAGGGTTTCAACATGAGAAATTTCACTTCAAAACTCAGAACATCAACACTCACATCGCAGTGCACCAAATACAAGATTGTTTACCTCAAAATCATCCCAATGATTAGTACAATTACTTGGAATGTGAGAGGGGTTAACACCCAAGGGGTGATGGAAAGAATTAAAATGCTCAGGAAGCTTCATCAACCATCTATCATTACTATTTTGGAACCTTTTTCAGATAAGAATCAGGTCCAAAACTATAGAATTCAACTGGCAATGGATCAAGCTATCAGCAATTGCAATGGCAAAATTTGGATTTTTTGGAACAATGATATTGATTGTGCAGTACTAGAGGAGGATGAGCAGCAGGTTACTTGCAGCATTAGGCATGCTGAGATACAGGAGCAATTCATTATCACCTTTGTGTATGCAAAATGCAAGGAATATCTTAGAAGGCCCCTGTGGGACAGATTGTTACACCAAGCAAGTGGAAACAACAAACCTTGGTGCTCTGTAGGAGACTACAATGTGATTACTTCTATTGAAGAAAAGCTTGAGGGGTCCTTACGATATGAAGAAAAGCCCGAGTTCATTCTTGTTATAGAGGCATGTGGACTCATTGACTTAGGCTTCAGTGACAAAAATTCACCGACCAATCAAAGAGGTATTCAACACAGATCCGGAAAAGGCCGACAGAGCTATGGCTAATGATGAGTGGTTAGAGAAGATGCCTGACCACCATCACTCATCTACCTTCGTAGGGTCGATCATTGCCCATCACGATGGAAATGAAAGCAACAGAGAATGACTACATCGTATTTTAAATTTCTTAATTTCTCGGATCGATCAATCTAACTTTCTTGATATTGTTAGGGATCACTGGAAAGGAATGTAGAGGGCAACAAAGATGTGGAAATTCCACCGTAAATTGAAGAGGTTATCCAACACTCTTAGTTCATGGTCCAGAGAAGAATTTGGAGATGTATTTAATAAAGTGAAGGACTATGAACATAAGGTGCAAGTCTTTGAAGAAAAACTTATCCAGACCAAACCGATAGTAATGTAATCGCAGTGCATGAGCTTAATGCCGAGTATATCAGTTTCAAACTAGAGGATTCTATATTGAAGGTAAGGCACAACTACAATGGTTCAAAGAAGTGGATGCCAATACCAAATACTTTCATTCATCGATAAGAGGGAGAAGAAGAAGGTTATTCATCCACAAACTTTTGAATGATGAAGGAGAGTGCATACAGGAGACAATGCCATAGCAATACCGCTTGTGATTACTTTCGAATATATTTACAGGAGAACAGACTATCAATGAGGAGGCTTTGGATGCATACACAGGAGAGTCAACCAGGCACAAAATGAGAGGCTCATCGCCATGCCTTCATTGGAGGAATTGAAAGATGTTGTCTTTTCAATGAATCCAAATTCAGAAATGGTCCGGATGGGATGAATGGTAATTTCTATCGAATCGCTGCATATCATTAAACATGATCTATTTGAGGTAATCCAAGCCTTCTTTTGTGGACAAATGATACCTAAATATTTTTCCCACTCTTGCATTGTGCTATTGCCTAAAGTGAGCAACCCTACTAAATTGAAGGAATTCAGACCTATTAGTCTAAGCAACTTCATTAGCAAGATCATTTCTAAACTCTTAGGTAGTAGATTGGGCCCCATCCTACCTGAATTGATCTCCTAATCAACTGGTTTTGTGAAAGGTAGGAGTATCTCTGAAAATATCATGTTGGCAAGAAATGATTCATCGATTAAAAGCCTAACATAGGTAGCAATGTGATTATCAATCTAGACATGGCTAAAGCTTATGATGGGGTACAATGGTCTTATACATGTCTAGTATTGAGGAAAATGGGGTTCAGTGAATGCTTTATAGACATGGTCTGGAGGATTATGGCTAACAATTGGTACTCTATTATTATCAATGGTAAGAGGTATGGTTTCTTCAAATCATCAAGAGGACTCAAACAAGGTGATCCCCTTTCCCCGCACTATTTATTTTAGGTGCGTATACTATCTAGATCTCTCAATGGACTTCATAATCATCCCGATTATCATGGTTATTTCATGGAAAGAAAAGGCCCTGTAAACCATTTGAGTTTTGCAGATGATATTATACTCTTCACTACGGGAGACAAAAGACCTTACAACCGGGTCATGCAAACCTTGAATGTGTATGAGGAAACATCAAAGCAGGTAAATAAGGACAAAAGCCATTTCATTATACACTCCAAAGATTTCTCACTAGTACTAGAGATAGAATAAAAAGGTAACAGTTATAAATGTAAAGAAGGGATTACTACCTACAGGTTGCCCTTTATTTGTCGTGATCCAGTGGTCATATATTTCTCGATCTCATTAACAAGATTCTTCATGCACTACAGTCGGTAAAGATACTAAGCTATGGAGGTAAAGCAATTTTGATCAAGCATGTACTACAATCTCTCGCCTATTCATCTTCTATCTGCAAATACTCCTCGCATAGCTTCTCAGCGTATACAAAGCATCATTGCGCATTTCTTCCGGGATGGAGAAATGAGAAGAAAAATATCACCGGTCCTCATGGAAGAATTTAAGCTTCCCAATTGAAGAAGGTGGAATAGGAGTTAGGAATCGCAGATGTCTGCAAAGCTTTCCAATATAAGCAATGGTGGGTTTTCGATCTAAACAAACTCTCGGGAGATTTTCGAAAGCAAAATATCACGGAGATCCAACCCCATTAGCAAGAAATGGGATACGGGAGAATCACCACTTGGAAACACCTCATGAATAACAAATCAAGGTGGAAGAGAATATACAGTGGAAAATCAACACTGAACCGCTCCTTCCGTGGGATAATCGGTTGGGAGTTGGCCCTTGCGAGTTCTCTAGACACGATACAGCTCAACAACAAAAAGTTGCAGATTTTTGGATAAATGGGCAATGGAACTATAGAATCTTGACTCAACAAGCTCCTAGCCGCCACCATGCGAACATTTTAGCAATGTAAATTCATATCCAAGATGGCAACTGATCGAGCTATTTGGACCCTTACTAATGATGGAAAATTTACTTGTTCTTCACTTGGAATGTCACGTAAAGAAAAGGAGAAATCTAAATTCAATACTCTAATGTGGCATAGAGTATTCCTTTTAAATCATCCTTTCTTTTATGGAGAGCATCATGAGGTAAGTTACCAACTAATGACAAACTAACTAGTTTTGGCAAAGAGCCGATTCGATGTTTTTGTTGTAACAGCCCGCATGGACAACATAGGGCACATCTTCAACAAAGGATGCTTTGTCGCTTATGTTTGAGGAGTTTTGCTGCGGAAATGGGATTACTGCATCATACCTCACCGCCTCAACTAATCACCAATGGTGGTCAAGAAAATTCAACAATGATGCTCACAAATCGTTATTGCAGTTATACCAATCTTCATTTGCCGGAACCTATGGAAGAATAGGTGTGCTAGCAAATATGGGGTAAAATCTCAAATGTAAGCGAGGTCAAATATGCTATCTATAAGGATTTATAAGCTCCTAAACACAGATTTCACGCCAAATGGCCATCGAATTGGACAGAGTTGATCTTAATGGGGAAAGATGCGGCATGATGCGAAAGTGATCCTTGTCGTGGAAAAAGCCTCCAGAATTGTGGGTAAAGTTCAACACAGATGGCGGTGCAATCGAGAACCCAGGAAAGATAGGAGCGGAGGTATTTTGAGAGACCACACAGGAGAATGGTGCTAGCATTTGCCACTCCTTTGGGAGATGGAACCAGATTCAAGGTAAGTAGAGGCACTGGCTGACTGCCCCAGTCGCTGAAATGGGCTACAAAAATATTATCTTAGAGGTCGACTCACAATTATTAGTTGCGTGGATAATGAACAGAGCACAACATCCTTGGAGCATCGACAATCAACTAAGGAAGCTTCACTAATTGGACAGATTAAACAGCTTCAAATGTAATCACATATACCGAGAAGCCAATCATGCACTGATTCATTATCGAAACATAGCCATAAAATTACTAGCCCTCAAGTATATTTCAACAGCCAACAACTACCTAAGGAGACAAAGGCATATCACCAATTAGATATGCAAGAGGTGACCAACTTCAGGAGAAGGAAGACAAAGAGAATCAAGGAACCTCCGTGAATCTCGCTTAGACTTCACCTTAACTATAGCCGGAGCTATAGTTCTTTTGAATAGTTTCCTTTAGTGTCTCTTCCTTGTAAGGGGAGAGTCTCCCTTATTTAAGTTTTCCTAGTATAATTGCATCGAGAGGAGTCCTCTCCTTAGGTACTTAGTATTAGGTTTACATCTTTTAGTACGGGGAGGAGTCGACTCTCCTTTACAGGTTAGTTGACTCCGGAACCATCTTAGGACTGGAGGTTAGGTTTATGTCCCCCTCCTTGTACTTGTTCTTGTTTCTATTTATGCTAAGGCCTGGGGGTGTTGCTAAGCCTCTGACCCGCTCAAGGGTCGTTCAAATAAAAAAAAAAAAAAAAAAAAACCTAAACATAAAACCCTAAACCCTAAACCTTAAACCCTAAACTTAACCCCTAATTCCAAAACATTAAATCCTAAACCCAAAATTCTAAACCCTAAACCCGAAACCCTAATCCTAAACTATTAATCCTAAACCCTAAACCTAAACCCTAAACCCAAAAATCTAGACCCTAAACCTTAAACTCTTAACCCTAAACCCTAAACCCTAAATCCTAAACTTGGAACCCTAAACCTTATACACTAAACTTGGAACCCTGAACTTTAAACCCTAAACTTTGAAACCTAAACTCTAATACCTACACAGAAAACACTAAATCCTAAATTGCTTAATCATAAACCCTAAACCCTAAACATAATCCATAAAGCAAAAACCCTAAACGCCAAACCCTAAACCATAAAGGCTAAACCCTAAACACTAATCCTTAAACCCTAAACCCTTAGTACAAAACATTAAACCCTAAATCCTAAACTCTAATCCCTAAACCCTAACACTAAATGTGAATCCCAAAACCCTAAACCATAAACCCTAAACCCTATACCCTAGACCCTAACACTAATCTCTTAATCCTAAACCCTAAATCCTAATTTCAAAAACCTAAACACTAAATCCTTTACTCTAAACCCTAAACCCTAAATCCTAAATCCCTATTTGTAATCCTATATCCTAAACCCTAACCCTAAACCCAAAATCGTAAACCATAAACCCTAAACCTTAAACCCCAAACACTAAACCTAAACGCTAAAACTTAAATGCTAAACGAAAACCTCTAAACCTAAACCCTAATTCCTTAACTCTAAACCCTAAACCCTAAGCCCTAACCCTAATCCCTAATCCCAAAACCTTAATCCCTAAACCCTAAACCCTAAACACTAAACTTGGAACCCTAAACCTTAAATCCTAAACCCCAAATTCTAACCCTAAACCTAAACCATAAGCCCTAAATACTAAACCCTAACTCTAAATGCTAAACCTAAACCCTAAATATTAAATGCTAAACCCAAACCTCTAACCCTAATTCATATATTCTAAACTCTAAACCCTAACCCTAACCTTAAATCCTAAATCCTAACCTTAAAACCAAACCCTTAATCCAAAATATTATATCCTACATCCTAAACCCTAAACCCTAAACCCTAAACCCTAAACCCTTACCCTAAACCCTAAATCCTAAACCCTAAACCCTAAACCCTAAACCCTTACCCTAAACCCTAAACCCTATACCTTAAACACCAAACCCTAAACCCTAAATCATAACACCTAAACCGTAAAACTGCAACTTAAAACCCTACACCCTAAACCTTAAACACTAAACCCTAAACCCTAACTCTAAATCCTAAACCCTCAAAGCTAAACCAAAAAACCTAGACCTTAAACCCAAAACCCTAAACTGTAAACCCAAAACTCTAAACCGTAAACCCAAAACTCTAAACCTGAAACCCTAAACCCTAAACTTGGAACTCTGAACCTTAAACCCTAAACGTTGAACCCTAAACTCTAAACCCTAGATACTAAGTGCTAAACTCTAAAACCTAAACCCCAAACCGCTTAACCCTAAACCATAAACACTAAACCCTATACCTCAAACCCTAAACCATAAAGCCTAAACCCTAAACTCTAAACCCTAAACCTTAAACCCTAAACCCTAAACTTGGAAACCTAAACTCTAAACTTGGAACCCTGAACCTTAAATCCTACATAGAAATCCCTAAATCCAAAACCGCTTAACCATAAACTCTAAACCCTAAATCCTAAACCTTAACCCTTAAACTCGATAACCAAATTACTAAATCGTAAACCCTAAACCATAATTCATAAACCATAAACCCTAAACTACAAATCCTAAACCCTAAATGCTAAACCCTAAACTCTAATCTTTCAACCATAAGCCCAAACGCTAGACCTAAACCCTTAATCCTAAACCCTAAACCTTAAACCCTAAATTCTAACCCTAAACCTAAACCCTAAGCCCTAAATCCTAAACCATAAACCCCGAATGCTAAACCTAAACCCTAAACCTTAAATGCTAAACCAAAACCTCTAACCCTAATTCGTAAACTCTAATCCCTAAACCCTAACCCTTAACCCTAAACCCTAAATCCTAAACCCTAACCTTCAACGCAAACCCTTAATCCTAAACCATATATCCTAAACCCTAAACCCTAAAACACAAAACCCAAAACCCTAAACCATAAACCGTAAACACTAACACTAAACACCAAACCATACACTCTAAACCATTAAGCCTAAACCCTAAACCTGTTAATCCTAAACTCTAAACCCAAAACCCTAACCCTAAATCCTAAACCCTAAACCCTAAACCCTAACCCCTAAACCCTAACCCCTAACCCCTAAACCCTAAACCTAAACACTACAACTTAAATGCTAAACCAAAACCTCTAAACCTAAACCCTAATTCCTTAACTCTAAACCCTAAACCCTAACCCTAAATCCTAAACTCTAAACCTTAAATACTAACCCTAAACCCTAAACCATAAATCCTCAACCATATATCCTAAACCCTAATCCCAAAACCCAGATGCTAGACCATAAACCCTAAACCTAAAATACAAAACCCTAAGCCATTAACCCTAATCCCTAACCCTAAACCCCAAATACAAAACCCTAAAACCTAAATTGTAACCCCTAAACCCTAAGCACTAAACATTAAACCAAAAAGCCTAAACCCTAAACTCTAAACCTAACCCCTAATTCCTAAACGTTAAACCCTAAACCCAATCCCTAAACCCAAAATTCTAAATCATAAACCCTAAACCCTAATCCTAAACTATTAATCCTAAACCCTAAACCCTAAACCAAAAATTCTAGAGCCTAAACCTTAAACTCTTAACCCTAAACCCTAAACCCTAAATCCTAAACTTGGAACCCTAAACCTTAAACACTAAACTTGGAACCCTGAACCTTAAATCCTAAACTTTGAACCCTAAACTCTAATACCTACACAGAAAACCCTAAATCCTAAATTGCTTAACCATAAACCCTAAACCCTAAACCTTAACCCTTAAACCCTATAACCAAATCCCTAAATCGTAAACACTAAACCCTAAGCCCTAAACCATAATCCATAAAGCTAAAACCCTAAACGCCAAACCCTAAACCATAAATGCTAAACCCTAAACACTAATCCTTCAACCCTAAACCCTTAGTCCTAAACATTAAACCCTAAATCCTAAACTCTAATCCCTCAACCCTAACACTAAATCTGAAACCCAAAACCCTAAACCCTAAACCCTAAACTATTAATCCTAAACCTTAAATCTTAATTTCAAAAACCTAAACCCTAAATCCTAAATCCCTATCTCTAAATCCCAAATCCTAAACCCTAACCTTAAATCCAAAATCCTAAACCATAATCCATAAACCATAAACCCAAAACTCCAAACCCTAAATCCTAAATGCTAAACCCTAAACTCTAATCCTTCAACCATAAGCCCAAACGCTAACCCTAAACCCTTAATCCTAAACCCTAAACCTTAAATCCTAAATTCTAACCCTAAACCTAAACCTTAAGCCCTAAATCCTAAGCCATAAAGTCCAAATGCTAAACCTAAACCCTAAACCTTAAATGCTAAACCCAAGCCTCTAACCCCTATTCGTAAACTCTAATCCCTAAACCCTAACCCTAACCCTTAACCCTAAACCCTAAACCCTAAACCTTAACCTTCAACGCAAACCTTTAATCCTTACACCATATATCTTAAAACTTAAACCCTAAACCCTAAAACCTAAGAACAAAACCCAAAAGCCTAAACCATAAATCCTTTACTCTAAACCCTAAACCCTAAATCCTAAATCCCTATCTCTAAATCCCAAATCCTAAACCCTAACCTTAAATCCAAAATCCTAAACCATAAACCCTAAACCATAATCCATAAACCATAAACCCAAAACTCCAAACCCTAAATCCTAAATGCTAAACCCTAAACTCTAATCCTTCAACCATAAGCCCAAACGCTAACCCTAAACCCTTAATCCTAAACCCTAAACCTTAAATCCTAAATTCTAACCCTAAACCTAAACCTTAAGCCCTAAATCCTAAGCCATAAAGTCCAAATGCTAAACCTAAACCCTAAACCTTAAATGCTAAACCCAAGCCTCTAACCCCTATTCGTAAACTCTATTCCCTAAACCCTAACCCTAACCCTTAACCCTAAACCCTAAACCCTAAACCTTAACCTTCAACGCAAACCTTTAATCCTTACACCATATATCTTAAAACTTAAACCCTAAACCCTAAAACCTAAAAACAAAACCCAAAAGCCTAAACCATAAACCGTAAACACTAACACTAAACGCCAAACCATACACTCTAAACAATTAAGCCTAAACCCTAAACCTCTTAATCCTAAACTCTAAACCCAAAACCCTAACCGTAAACCCTAAACCCTAACCCCTAACCCCTAACCCCTAACCCCTAACCCCTAAACCCTAAACCCCAAACCCTAAACCTAAACACTAAAACTGAAATGCTAAACGAAAACCTCTAAACCTAAATCCTAATTCCTTAACTCTAAACCCTAAACCCTAACCATAAACCCTAAACTCTAAACCCAAAATACTAACCGTAAACCCTAAACCATAAATCCTCAACCATATATCCTAAACCCTAAACCCAAAACCCAGATGCTAGACCCTAAACCCTAAACCTAAAATACAAAACCCTAAGCCATTAACCCTAATCCCTAACCCTAAACCCCAAATACAAAACCCTAAAACCTAAAAGATAACCCCTAAACCCTAAGCACTAAACATTAAACCAAAAAGCCTAAACCCTAAACTCTAAACCCTAAACCCTAAACACAAAACCCTAAACCCTAAACCCTAAACTATAAACCTAACCCCTAATTCCTAAACATTAAACCCTAAACCCAAGCCCTAAACCCAAAATTCTAAATCCAAAACCCTAAACCCTAATCCTAAACTATTAATCCTAAACCCTAAACCCTAAACCAAAAATTCTAGAGCCTAAACCTTAAACTCTTAACCCTAAACCCTAAACCCTAAATCCTAAACTTGGAACCCTAAACCTTAAACACTAAACTTGGAACCCTGAACCTTAAATCCTAAACTTTGAACCCTAAACTCAAATACCTACATAGAAAACCCTAAATCCTAAATTGCTTAACCATAAACCCTAAACCCTAAACCTTAACCCTTAGACCCTATAACCAAATCCCTAAATCGTACACACTAAACCCTAAGCCCTAAACCATAATCCATAAAGCTAAAACCCTAAACGCCAAACCCTAAACCATAAATGTTAAACCCTAAACACTAATTCTTCAACCCTAAACCCTTAGTCCAAAACATTAAACCATAAATCCTAAACTCTAATCCCTCAACCCTAACACTAAATCTGAAACCCAAAACCCTAAACCCTAAACCCTAAACTATTAATCCTAAACCTTAAATCTTAATTTCAAAAACCTAAACCCTAAATCCTTTACTCTAAACCCTAAACCCTAAATCCTAAATCCCTATCTCTAAATCCCAAATCCTAAACCCTAGCCTTAAATCCTAAATCCTAAACCATAAACTCCAAATGCTAAACCTAAACCCTAAACCTTAAATGCTAAACCCAAACCTCTAACCCTAATTCGTAAACTCTAATCCCTAAACCCTAACCCAAAACCTTAACCCTAAACCCTAAATCCTAAACCCTAACCTTTAAACCCTAAAACCTAAACACAAAACCCAAATAAACCATAAAAACACTAACACTAAACCCCAAACCATACACTCTAAACCATTAAGCCTAAACCCTAAACCTGTTAATCCTAAACTCAAAACCAAAAACCCTAACCCTAAATCCTAAACCCTAAATCCTAAACCCTAAACCCTAAACCCTAAACCCTAACCCCTAAACCCTAAACCCCAAACCCTAAACCTAAACACTAAAACTTAAATGCTAAACCAAAACCTATAAACCTAAACCCTAATTCCTAAACCCTAACCCTAAACCCTAAACTCTAAACCCTAAATCCTAACCCTAAACCCTAAACCATAAATCCTCAAGCACATATCCTAAACCCTAAACCCAAAACCCAGATGCTAGACCCTAAACCCTAAACCTAAAATACAAAACCCTAAGCCATTAACCCTAATCCCTAACCCTAAACTCCAAATGCTAAACCTAAACCCTAAACCTTAAATGCTAAACCCAAACCTCTAACCCTAATTCGTAAACTCTAATCCCTAAACCCTAACCCTAACCCTTAACCCTCAACCCTAAGTCCTAAACCATAACCTTCAACGCAAACCCTTAATCCTAAACCATATATCCTAAAACCTAAACACAAAACCCAAAACCCTAAACCATAAACCGTAAACACTAACACTAAACCCCAAACCATACACTCTAAACCATTAAGCCTAAACCCTAAACCTGTTAATCCTAAACTCTAAACCCAAAACCCTAACCCTAAACCCTAAACCCTAAACCCTAAACCCTAAACCCTAACCCCTAACCCCTAAACCCTAAACCCCAAACCCTAAACCTAAACACTAAAACTTAAATGCTAAACCAAAACCTCTAAACCTAAACCCTAATTCCTTAACTCTAAACCCTAAACCCTAACCCTAAATCCTAAACTCTAAACCCTAAATACTAACCCTAAACCCTAAACCATAAATCCTCAACCATATATCCTAAACCCTAAACCCAAAACCCAGATGCTAGACCCTAAACCCTAAACCTAAAATACAAAACCCTAAGCCATTAACCCTAATCCCTAACCCTAAACCCCAAATACAAAACCCTAAAACCTAAATCAGAACTCCCTAAACCCTAAGCACTAAACATTAAACCAAAAAGCCTAAACCCTAAACTCTAAACCCTAAACCCTAAACACAAAACCCTAAACCCTAAACCCTAAACTCTAAACCTAACCCCTAATTCCTAAACATTAAACCCTAAACCCAAACCCTAAACCCAAAATTCTAAATCCAAAACCCTAAACCCTAATCCTAAACTATTAATCCTAAACCCTAAACCCTAAACCAAAAAATCTAGACCCTAAACCTTAAACTCTTAACCCTAAACCCTAAACCCAATCCCTAAACCCAAAATTCTAAATTATAAACCCTAAACCCAATCCCTAAACCCAAAATTCTAAATCATAAACCCTAAACCCTAATCCTAAACTATTAATCCTAAACCCTAAACCCTAAACCAACAATTCTAGAGCCTAAACCTTAAACTCTTAACCCTAAACCCTAAACCCTAAATCCTAAACTTGGAACCCTAAACCTTAAACACTAAACTTGGAACCCTGAACCTTAAATCCTAAACTTTGAACCCTAAACTCTAATACCTACATAGAAAACCCTAAATCCTAAATTGCTTAACCATAAACCCTGAACCCTAAACCCTAAGCCCTAACCCTAATCCCTAATTCCTAAACCTTAATCCCTAAACCCTAAACCCTAAAAACTAAACTTGGAACCCTAAACCTTAAATCCTAAACCCCAAATTCTAACCCTAAACCTAAACCATAAGCCCTAAATACTAAACCCTAACTCTAAATGCTAAACCTAAACCCTAAATATTAAATGCTAAACCCAAACCTCTAACCCTAATTCATATATTCTAAACCCTAAACCCTAACCCTAACCCTAAATCCTAAACCCTAACCTTAAAACCAAACCCTTAATCCAAAATATTATATCCTAAATCCTAAACCCTAACCCCTAAACCCTAAACCCTAACCCTAAACCCTAAATCCTAAATCCTAAACCCTAAACCCTAAACCCTTACCCTAAACCCTAACCCTATACCTTAAACACTAAACCCTAAACCCTAAATCATAACACCTAAACCGTAAACCTGCAACTTGAAACCCTACACCCTAAACCTTAAACACTAAACCCTAAACCCTAACTCTAAATCCTTAACCTCAACGCTAAACCAAAAACCTAGACTTAAACCCAAAACCCTAAATCAGATACCTAAAACTCTAAACCGTAAACCCAAAACTCTAAACCTAAACCCTAAACCCTAAACTTGGAACTCTGAACCTTAAACCCTAAACGTTGAACCCTAAACTCTAAACCCTAGACACTAAGTGCTAAACTCTAAAACCTAAACCCCAAACCGCTTAACCCTAAACCATAAACACTAAACCCTATACCTCAAACCCTAAACCATAAAGCCTAAACCCTAAACTCTAAACCCTAAACCTTAAACCCTAAACCCTAAACTTGGAAACCTAAACTCTAAACTTGGAGCCCTGAACCTTAAATCCTACATAGAAATCCCTAAATCCTAAACCGCTTAACCATAAACCCTAAACCCTAAACCCTAAACCTTAACCCTTAACCCTTAAACTCGATAACCAAATTACTAAATCATAATCCCTAAACCCTAACCCTAACCCTTAACCCTAAACCCTAAATCCTAAACCCTAACCTTCAACGCAAACCCTTAATCCTAAACCATATATCCTAAACCCTAAACCCTAAAACCTAAAACCTAAACACAAAACCCAAAACCCTAAACCATAAACCGTAAACACTAACACTAAACACCAAACCATACACTTTAAACCAATAAGCCTAAATCCTAAACCTGTTAATCCTAAACTCTAAACCCAAAACCCTAACCCTAAACCCTAAACCCTAAACCCTAACCCCTAACCCCTAAACCCTAACCCCTAACCCCTAAACCCTAAACCCCAAACCCTAAACATAAACACTAAAACTTAAATGCTAAACCAAAACCTCTAAACCTAAACCCTAATTCCTTAACTCTAAACCCTAAACCCTAACCCTAAACCCTAAACTCTAAACCCTAAATACTAACCCTAAACCCTAAACCATAAATCCTCAACCATATATCCTAAACCCTAAACCCAAAACCCAGATGCCAAACCCTAAACCCTAAACCTAAAATACAAAACCCTAAGCCATTAACCCTAATCCCTAACCCTAAACCCCAAATACAAAACCCTAAAACCTAAACTGTAACCCCTAAACCCTAAGCACTAAACATTAAACCAAAAAGCCTAAACCCTAAACTCTAAACCCTAAACCCTAAACACAAAACCCTAAACCCTAAACCCTAAACTCTAAACCTAACCCCTAATTCCTAAACATTAAACCCTAAACCCAATCCCTAAACCCAAAATTCTAAATCATAAACCCTAAACCCTAATCCTAAACTATTAATCCTAAACCCTAAACCCTAAACCAAAAATTCTAGAGCCTAAACCTTAAACTCTTAACCCTAAACCCTAAACCCTAAATCCTAAACTTGGAACCCTAAACCTTAAACACTAAACTTGGAACCCTGAACCTTAAATCCTAAACTTTGAACCCTAAACTCTAATACCTACACAGAAAACCCTAAATCCTAAATTGCTTAACCATAAACCCTAAACCCTAAACCTTAACCCTTAAACCCTATAACCAAATCCCTAAATCGTAAACACTAAACCCTAAGCCCTAAACCATAATCCATAAAGCTAAAACCCTAAACGCCAAACCCTAAACCATAAATGCTAAACCCTAAACACTAATCCTTCAACCCTAAACCCTTAGTCCTAAACATTAAACCCTAAATCCTAAACTCTAATCCCTCAACCCTAACACTAAATCTGAAACCCAAAACCCTAAACCCTAAACCCTAAACTATTAATCCTAAACCTTAAATCTTAATTTCAAAAACCTAAACCCTAAATCCTAAATCCCTATCTCTAAATCCCAAATCCTAAACCCTAACCTTAAATCCAAAATCCTAAACCATAAACCCTAAACAATAATCCATAAACCATAAACCCAAAACTCCAAACCCTAAATCCTAAATGCTAAACCCTAAACTCTAATCCTTCAACCATAAGCCCAAATGCTAACCCTAAACCCTTAATCCTAAACCCTAAACCTTAAATCCTAAATTCTAACCCTAAACCTAAACCTTACGCCCTAAATCCTAAGCCATAAAGTCCAAATGCTAAACCTAAACCCTAAACCTTAAATGCTAAACCCAAACCTCTAACCCCTATTCGTAAACTCTAATCCCTAAACCCTAACCCTAACCCTTAACCCTAAACCCTAAACCCTAAACCTTAACCTTCAACGCAAACCTTTAATCCTTACACCATATATCTTAAAACTTAAACCCTAAACCCTAAAACCTAAAAACAAAACCCAAAAGCCTAAACCATAAACCGTAAACACTAACACTAAACGCCAAACCATACACTCTAAACCATTAAGCCTAAACCCTAAACCTCTTAATCCTAAACTCTAAACCCAAAACCCTAACCGTAAACCCTAAACCCTAAACCCTAAACCCTAAACCCTAAGCCCTAACCCCTAACCCCTAAACCCTAAACCCCAAACCCTAAACCTAAACACTAAAACTTAAATGCTAAACCAAAACCTCTAAACCTAAACCCTAATTCCTTAACTCTAAACCCTAAACCCTAACCCTAAACCCTAAACTCTAAACCCAAAATACTAACCCTAAACCCTAAACCATAAATCCTCAACCATATATCCTAAACCCTAAACCCAAAACCCAGATGCTAAACCCTAAACCCTAAACCTAAAATACAAAATCCTAAGCCATTAACCCTAATCCCTAACCCTAAACCCCAAATAAAAAATCCCTAAAACCTAAACTGTAACCCCTAAACCCTAAGCACTAAACATTAAACCATAAAGCGTAAACCCTAAACTCTAAACCCTAAACCCTAAGCACAAAACCCTAAACTCTAAACCTAACCCCTAATTCCTAAACATTAAACCCTAAACCCAAACCCTAAACCCAAAATTCTAAATCCAAAACCCTAAACCCTAATCCTAAACTATTAATCCTAAACCCTAAACCCTAAACCAAAAAATCTAGACCCTAAACCTTAAACTCTTAACCCTAAACCCTAAACCCTAAATCCTAAACTTGGAACCCTAAACCTTAAACACTAAACTTGGAACCCTGAACCTTAAATCCTAAACTTTGAACCCTAAACTCTAATACCTACACAGAAAACCCTAAATCCTAAATTGCTTAACCATAAACCCTAAACCCA
Organism: Solanum pinnatisectum; assembly: GCA_035578085.1. NCBI lineage: Eukaryota > Viridiplantae > Streptophyta > Magnoliopsida > Solanales > Solanaceae > Solanum > Solanum pinnatisectum. The sequence continues at coordinate 11,917,664 of CM069078.1, read as the reverse complement.
AAACCTTAACCCTTAAACCCTATAACCAAATCCCTAAATCGTGAACACTAAACCCTAAACCCTAAACCATAATCCATATAGCAAAAACCCTAAATGCCAAACCCTAAACCATAAATGCTAAACCCTAAACACTAATTCTTAAACCGTAAACCCTTAGTCATAAACATTAAACCCTAAATCCAAAACTCTAATCCCTAAAACCTAACACTAAATCTGAAACCCAAAACCCTAAACCATAAACCCAAAACCCTAAACCCTAAAACCCTAAACTCTTAATCCAAAACCCTAAATCTTAATTTCAAAAACCTAAACCCTAAATCCTTTACTCTAAACCCTAAACCCTAAATCCTAAATCCCTATCTCTAAATCCTAAATCCTAAACCCTAACCTTAAATCCTAAATCCTAAACCATAAACTCCAAATGCTAAACCTAAACCCTAAACCTTAAATGCTAAACCCAAACCTCTAACCCTAATTCGTAAACTCTAATCCCTAAACCCTAACCCTAAACCTTAACCCTAAACCCTAAATCCTAAACCCTAACCTTCAACGCAAACCCTTAATCCTAAACCATATATCCAAAACCCTAAACCCTAAAACCTAAACACAAAACCCAAAACCCTAAACCATAAACCGTAAACACTAACACTAAACCCCAAACCATACACTCTAAACCATTAAGCCTAAACCCTAAACCTGTTAATCCTAAACTCTAAACCAAAAACCCTAACCCTAAATCCTAAACCCTAAATCCTAAACCCTAAACCCTAAACCCTAACCCCTAACCCCTAAACCCTAAACCCCAAACCCTAAACCTAAACACTAAAACTTAAATGCTAAACCAAAACCTCTAAACCTAAACCCTAATTCCTAAACCCTAACCCTAAACCCTAAACTCTAAACCCTAAATCCTAACCCTAAACCCTAAACCATAAATCCTCAACCACATATCCTAAACCCTAAACCCAAAACCCAGATGCTAGACCCTAAACCCTAAACCTAAAATACAAAACCCTAAGCCATTAACCCTAATCCCTAACCCTAAACTCCAAATGCTAAACCTAAACCCTAAACCTTAAATGCTAAACCCAAACCTCTAACCCTAATTCGTAAACTCTAATCCCTAAACCCTAACCCTAACCCTTAACCCTCAAACCTAAATCCTAAACCATAACCTTCAACGCAAACCCTTAATCCTAAACCATATATCCTAAACCCTAAACCCTAAAACCTAAACACAAAACCCAAAACCCTAAACCATAAACCGTAAACACTAACACTAAACCCCAAACCATACACTCTAAACCATTAAGCCTAAACCCTAAACCTGTTAATCCTAAACTCTAAACCCAAAACCCTAACCCTAAACCCTAAACCCTAAACCCTAAATCCTAAACCCTAAACCCTAACCCCTAACTCCTAAACCCTAAACCCCAAACCCTAAACCTAAACACTAAAACTTAAATGCTAAACCAAAACCTCTAAACCTAAACCCTAATTCCTTAACTCTAAACCCTAAACCCTAACCCTAAATCCTAAACTCTAAACCCTAAATACTAACCCTAAACCCTAAAACCTAAACACAAAACCCAAAACCCTAAACCATAAACCGTAAACACTAACACTAAACCCCAAACCATACACTCTAAACCATTAAGCCTAAACCCTAAACCTGTTAATCCTAAACTCTAAACCCTAAACCCTAAACCCTAAACCCTAAACCCTAAACCCTAAACCCTAACCCCTAACCCCTAAACCCTAAACCCCAAACCCTAAACCTAAACACTAAAACTTAAATGCTAAACCAAAACCTCTAAACCTAAACCCTAATTCCTTAACTCTAAACCCTAAATCCTAACCCTAAATCCTAAACTCTAAACCCTAAATACTAACCCTAAACCCTAAACCATAAATCCTCAACCATATATCCTAAACCCTAAACCCAAAACCCAGATGCTAGACCCTAAACCCTAAACCTAAAATACAAAACCCTAAGCCATTAACCCTAATCCCTAACCCTAAACCCCAAATACAAAACCCTAAAACCTAAACTGTAAACCCTAAACCCTAAGCACTAAACACTAAACCAAAAAGCCTAAACCCTAAACTCTAAACCCTAAACCCTAAACACAAAACCCTAAACCCTAAACCCTAAACTCTAAACCTTACCCCTAATTCCTAAACATTAAACCCTAAACCCAAACCCTAAACCCAAAATTCTAAATCCAAAACCCTAAACCCTAATCCTAAACTATTAATCCTAAACCCTAAACCCTAAACCAAAAAATCTAGACCCTAAAGCTTAAACTCTTAACCCTAAACCCTAAACTCAATCCCTAAACCCAAAATTCTAAATTATAAACCCTAAACCCAATCCCTAAACCCAAAATTCTAAATCATAAACCCTAAACCCTAATCCTAAACTATTTATCCTAAACCCTAAACCCTAAACCAAAAATTCTAGAGCCTAAACCTTAAACTCTTAACCCTAAACCCTAAACCCTAAATCCTAAACTTGGAACCCTAAACCTTAAACACTAAACTTGGAACCCTGAACCTTAAATCCTAAACTTTGAACCCTAAACTCTAATACCTACACAGAAAACCCTAAATCCTAAATTGCTTAACCATAAACCCTAAACCCTAAACCCTAAGCCCTAACCCTAATCCCTAATCCCTAAACCTTAATCCCTAAACCCTAAACCCTAAACACTAAACTTGGAACCCTAAACCTTAAATCCTAAACCCCAAATTCTAACCCTAAACCTAAACCATAAGCCCTAAATACTAAACCCTAACTCTAAATGCTAAACCTAAACCCTAAATATTAAATGCTAAACCCAAACCTCTAACCCTAATTCATATATTCTAAACCCTAAACCCTAACCCTAACCCTAAATCCTAAACCCTAACCTTAAAACCAAACCCTTAATCCAAAATATTATATCCTAAATCCTAAACCCTAACCCCTAAACCCTAAACCCTAACCCTAAACCCTAAACCCTAAATCCTAAACCCTAAACCCTAAACCCTTACCCTAAACCCTAACCCTATACCTTAAACACTAAACCCTAAACCCTAAATCATAACACCTAAACCGTAAACCTGCAACTTGAAACCCTACACCCTAAACCTTAAACACTAAACCCTAAACCCTAACTCTAAATCCTAAACCCTCAACGCTAAACCAAAAAACCTAGACCTTAAACCCAAAACCCTAAACTGTAAACCGAAAACTCTAAACCGTAAACCCAAAACTCTAAACCTTAAACCCTAAACCCTAAACTTGGAACTCTGAACCTTAAACCCTAAACGTTGAACCCTAAACTCTAAACCCTAGACACTAAGTGCTAAACTCTAAAACCTAAACCCCAAACCGCTTAACCCTAAACCATAAACACTAAACCCTATACCTCAAACCCTAAACCATAAAGCCTAAACCCTAAACTCTAAACCCTAAACCTTAAACCCTAAACCCTAAACTTGGAAACCTAAACTCTAAACTTGGAGCCCTGAACCTTAAATCCTACATAGAAATCCCTAAATCCTAAACCGCTTAACCATAAACCCTAAACCCTAAACCCTAAACCTTAACCCTTAACCCTTAAACTCGATAACCAAATTACTAAATCATAAACCCTAAACCCTAAACCCTAAACCATAATTCATAAACCATAAACCCTAAACTACAAATCCTAAACCCTAAATGCTAAACCCTAAACTCTAATCCTTCAACCATAAGCCCAAACGCTAGACCTAAACCCTTAATCCTAAACCCTAAACCTTAAACCCTAAATTCTAACCCTAAACATAAACCCTAAGCCCTAAATCCTAAACCATAAACTCCAAATGCTAAACCTAAACCCTAAACCTTAAATGCTAAACCAAAACCTCTAACCCTAATTCGTAAACTCTAATCCCTAAACCCTAACCCTAACCCTTAACCCTAAACCCTAAATCCTAAACCCTAACCTTCAACGCAAACCCTTAATCCTAAACCATATATCCTAAACCCTAAACCCTAAAAGCTAAAACCTAAACACAAAACCCAAAAGCCTAAACCATAAACCGTAAACACTAACACTAAATACCAAACCATACACTCTAAACCATTAAGCCTAAACCCTAAACCTGTTAATCCTAAACTCTAAACCCAAAACCCTAACCCTAAACCCTAAACCCTAAACCCTAACCCCTAACCCCTAAACCCTAACCCCTAACCCCTAAACCCTAAACCCCAAACCCTAAACCTAAACACTGAAACTTAAATGCTAAACCAAAATCTCTAAACCTAAACCCTAATTCCTTAACTCTAAACCCTAAACCCTAACCCTAAACCCTAAACTCTAAACCCTAAATACTAACCCTAAACCCTAAACCATAAATCCTCAACCATATATCCTAAACCCTAAACCCAAAACCCAAATGCTAAACCCTAAACCCTAAACCTAAAATACAAAACCCTAAGCCATTAACCCTATTCCCTAACCCTAAACCCCAAATACAAAACCCTAAAATCTAAACTGTAACCCCTAAACCCTAAGCACTAAACACTAAACCAAAAAGCCTAAACCCTAAACCCTAAACACAAAACCCTAAACCCTAAACCCTAAACTCTAAACCTAACCCCTAATTCCTAAACATTAAACCCTAAACCCAATCCCTAAACCCAAAATTCTAAATCATAAACCCTAAACCCTAATCCTAAACTATTAATCCTAAACCCTAAACCCTAAACCAAAAATTCTAGAGCCTAAACCTTAAACTCTTAACCCTAAACCCTAAACCCTAAATCCTAAACTTGGAACCCTAAACCTTAAACACTAAACTTGGAACACTGAACCTTAAATCCTAAACTTTGAACCCCAAACCCTAATACCTACACAGAAAACCCTAAATCCTAAATTGCTTAACCATAAACCCTAAACCCTAAACCTTAACCCTTAAACCCTATAACCAAATCCCTAAATCGTAAACACTAAACCCTAAGCCCTAAACCATAACCCATAAAGCTAAAACCCTAAACGCCAAACCCTAAACCATAAATGCTAAACCCTAAACACTAATCCTTCAACCCTAAACCCTTAGTCCTAAACATTAAACCCTAAATCCTAAACTCTAATCCCTCAACCCTAACACTAAATCTGAAACCCAAAACCCTAAACCCTAAACCCTAAACTATTAATCCTAAACCTTAAATCTTAATTTCAAAAACCTAAACCCTAAATCCTTTACTCTAAACCCTAAACCCTAAATCCTAAATCCCTATCTCTAAATCCCAAATCCTAAACCCTAACCTTAAATCCAAAATCCTAAACCATAAACCCTAAACCATAATCCATAAACCATAAACCCAAAACTCCAAACCCTAAATCCTAAATGCTAAACCCTAAACTCTAATCCTTCAACCATAAGCCCAAACGCTAACCCTAAACCCTTCATCCTAAACCCTAAACCTTAAATCCTAAATTCGAACCCTAAACCTAAACCTTAAGCCCTAAATCCTAAGCCATAAAGTCCAAATGCTAAACCTAAACCCTAAACCTTAAATGCTAAACCCAAACCTCTAACCCTTATTCGTAAACTCTAATTCCTAAACCCTAACCCTAACCCTTAACCCTAAACCCTAAACCCTAAACCTTAACCTTCAACGCAAACCTTTAATCCTTACACCATATATCCTAAAACTTAAACCCTAAACCCTAAAACCTAAAAACAAAACCCAAAATCCTAAACCATAAACCGTAAACACTAACACTAAACGCCAAACCATACACTCTAAACCATTAAGCCTAAACCCTAAACCTCTTAATCCTAAACTCTAAACCCAAAACCCTAACCGTAAACCCTAAACCCTAAACCCTAAACCCTAAACCCTAAGCCCTAACCCCTAACCCCTAAACCCTAAACCCCAAACCCTAAACCTAAACACTAAAACTGAAATGCTAAACCAAAACCTCTAAACCTAAATCCTAATTCCTTAACTCTAAACCCTAAACCCTAACCATAAACCCTAAACTCTAAACCCAAAATACTAACCGTAAACCCTAAACCATAAATCCTCAACCATCTATCCTAAACCCTAAACCCAAAACCCAGATGCTAGACCCTAAACCCTAAACCTAAAATACAAAACCCTAAGCCATTAACCCTAATCCCTAACCCTAAACCCCAAATACAAAACCCTAAAACCTAAACTGTAACCCCTAAACCCTAAGCACTAAACATTAAACCAAAAAGCCTAAACCCTAAACTCTAAACCCTAAACCCTAAGCACAAAACGCTAAACCCTAAACCCTAAACTCTAAACCTAACCCCTAATTCCTAGACATTAAACCCTAAACCCAAACCCTAAACCCAAAATTCTAAATCCAAAACCCTAAACCCTAATGCTAAACTATTAATCCTAAACCCTAAACCCTAAACCAAAAAATCTAGACCCTAAACCTTAAACTCTTAACCCTAAACCCTAAACCTTAACCCTTAAACCCTATAACCAAATCCCTAAATCGTGAACACTAAACCCTAAACCCTAAACCATAATCCATATAGCAAAAACCCTAAATGCCAAACCCTAAACCATAAATGCTAAACCCTAAACACTAATTCTTAAACCGTAAACCCTTAGTCATAAACATTAAACCCTAAATCCTAAACTCTAATCCCTAAAATCTAACACTAAATCTGAAACCCAAAACCCTAAACCATAAACCAAAAACCCTAAACCATAAAACCCTAAACTCTTAATCCAAAACCCTAAATCTTAATTTCAAAAACCTAAACCCTAAATCCTTTACTCTAAACCCTAAACCCTAAATCCTAAATCCCTATCTCTAAATCCTAAATCCTAAACCCTAACCTTAAATCCTAAATCCTAAACCCAAAACCCAGATGCTAGACCCTAAACCCTAAACCTAAAATACAAAACCCTATGCCATTAACCCTAATCCCTAACCCTAAACCCCAAATACAAAACCCTAAAACCTAAACTGTAACCCCTAAACCCTAAGCACTAAACATTAAACCAAAAAGCCTAAACCCTAAACTCTAAACCCTAAACCCTAAGCACAAAACCCTAAACCCTAAACCCTAAACTCTAAACCTAACCCCTAATTCCTAGACATTAAACCCTAAACCGAAACCCTAAACCCAAAATTCTAAATCCAAAACCCTAAACCCTAATGCTAAACTATTAATCCTAAACCCTAAACCCTAAACCAAAAAATCTAGACCCTAAACCTTAAACTCTTAACCCTAAACCCTAAACCCTAAATCCTAAACTTGGAACCCTAAACCTTAAACACTAAACTTGGAACCCTGAACCTTAAATCCTAAACTTTGAACCCTAAACTCTAATACCTACACAGAAAACCCTAAATCCTAAATTGCTTAACCATAAACCCTAAACCCTAAACCTTAACCCTTAAACCCTATAACCAAATCCCTAAATCGTGAACACTAAACCCTAAACCCTAAACCATAATCCATATAGCAAAAACCCTAAATGCCAAACCCTAAACCATAAATGCTAAACCCTAAACACTAATTCTTAAACCGTAAACCCTTAGTCATAAACATTAAACCCTAAATCCTAAACTCTAATCCCTAAAACCTAACACTAAATCTGAAACCCAAAACCCTAAACCATAAACCCAAAACCCTAAACCCTAAAACCCTAAACTCTTAATCCAAAACCCTAAATCTTAATTTCAAAAACCTAAACCCTAAATCCTTTACTCTAAACCCTAAACCCTAAATCCTAAATCCCTATCTCTAAATCCTAAATCCTAAACCCTAACCTTAAATCCTAAATCCTAAACCATAAACTCCAAATGCTAAACCTAAACCCTAAACCTTAAATGCTAAACCCAAACCTCTAACCCTTATTCGTAAACTCTAATTCCTAAACCCTAACCCTAACCCTTAAACCTAAACCCTAAATCCTAAACCCTAACCTTCAACGTAAACCCTTAATCCTAAACCATATATCCAAAACCCTAAACCCTAAAACCTAAACACAAAACCCAAAACTCTAAACCATAAACTGTAAACACTAACACTAAACCCCAAAGCATACACTCTAAACCATTAAGCCTAAACCCTAAACCTGTTAATCCTAAACTCTAAACCAAAAACCCTAACCCTAAATCCTAAACCCTAAATCCTAAACCCTAAACCCTAAACCCTAACCCCTAACCCCTAAACCCTAAACCCCAAACCCTAAACCTAAACACTAAAACTTAAATGCTAAACTAAAACCTCTAAACCTAAACCCTAATACCTAAACCCTAACCCTAAACCCTAAACTCTAAACCCTAAATCCTAACCCTAAACCCTAAACCATAAATCCTCAACCACATATCGTAAACCCTAAACCCAAAACCCAAATGCTAGACCCTAAACCCTAAACATAAAATACACAACCCTAAGCCATTAACCCTAATCCCTAACCCTAAACTCCAAATGCTAAACCTAAACCCTAAACCTTAAATGCTAAACCCAAACCTCTAACCCTAATTCGTAAACTCTAATCCCTAAACCATAACCCTAACCCTTAACCCTCAACCCTAAATCCTAAACCCTAACCTTCAATGCAAACCCTTAATCCTTAACCATATATCCTAAACCCTAAACCCTAAAACCTAAACACAAAACCCAAAACCCTAAACCATAAACCGTAAACACTAACACTAAACCCCAAACCATACATTCTAAACCATTAAGCCTAAACCCTAAACCTGTTAATCCTAAACTCTAAACCCAAAACCCTAACCCTAAACCCTAAACCCTAAACCCTAAACCCTAAACCCTAAACCCTAAACCCTAAACCCTAAACCCTAAACCCCAAACCCTAAACCTAAACACTAAAACTTAAATGCTAAACCAAAACCTCTAAACCTAAACCCTAATTCCTTAACTCTAAACCATAAACCCTAGCCCTAAATCCTAAACTCTAAACCCTAAATACTAACCCTAAACCCTAAACCATAAATCCTCAACCATATATCCTAAACCCTAAACCCAAAACCCAAATGCTAGACCCTAAACCCTAAACCTAAAATACAAAACCCTAAGCCATTAACCCTAATCCCTAACCCTAAACCCCAAATACAAAACCCTAAAACCTAAACTGTAACCCCTAAACCCTAAGCACTAAACACTAAACCAAAAAGCCTAAACCCTAAACTCTAAACCCTAAACCCTAAACACAAAACCCTAAACCCTAAACCCTAAACTCTAAACCTAACCCCTAATTCCTAAACATTAAACCCTAAACCCAAACCCTAAACCCAAAATTCTAAATCCAAAACCCTAAACCCTAATCCTAAACTATTAATCCTAAACCCTAAACCCTAAACCAAAAAATCTAGACCCTAAACCTTAAACTCTTAACCCTAAACCCTAAACCCTAAATCCTAAACTTGGAACCCTAAACCTTAAACACTAAACTTGGAACCCTGAACCTTAAATCCTAAACTTTGAACCCTAAACTCTAATACCTACACAGAAAATCCTAAATCCTAAATTGCTTAACCATAAACCTTAAACCCTAAACCCTAAACCCTAAAACCTAAACAAAAAACCCAAAACCCTAAACCATAAACCGTAAACACTAACACTAAACCCCAAACCATACACTCTAAACCATTAAGCCTAAACCCTAAACCTGTTAATCCTAAACTCTAAACCAAAAACCTTAACCCTAAACCCTAAACCCTTAACCCTAAACCCTAAACCCTAACCCCTAACCCCTAACCCCTAAACCCTAAACCCTAAACCCTAAACCCCAAACGCCAAACCTAAACACTAAAACTTAAATGCTAAACCAAAACCTCTAAACCTAAACCCTAATTCCTAAACCCTAACCCTAAACCCTAAACTCTAAACCCTAAATCCTAACCCTAAACCCTAAACCATAAATCCTCAACCACATATCCTAAACCCTAAACCCAAAACACAGATGCTAGACCCTAAACCCTAAACCTAAAATACAAAACCCTAAGCCATTAACCCTAATCCCTAACCCTAAACCCCAAATACAAATCCCTAAAACCTAAATTGTAACCCCTAAACCCTAAGCACTAAACATTAAACCAAAAAGCCTAAACCCTAAACTCTAAACCCTAAACCCTAAACACAAAATCCTAAACCCTAAACCCTAAACTCTAAACCTAACCCCTAATTCCTAAACATTAAACCCTAAACCCAATCCCTAAACCCAAAATTCTAAATCATAAACCCTAAACCCTAATCCTAAACTATTAATCCTAAACCTTAAACCCTAAACCAAAAATTCTATAGCCTAAACCTTAAACTCTTAACCCTAAACCCTAAACCCTAAATCCTAAACTTGGAAGCCTAAACCTTAAACACTAAACTTGGAACCCTGAACCTTAAATCCTAAACTTTGAACCCTAAACTCTAATACCTACACAGAAAACCCTAAATCCTAAATTGCTTAACCATAAACCCTAAACCCTAAACCTTAACCCTTAAACCCTATAACCAAATCCCTAAATCGTAAACACTAAACCCTAGGCCCTAAACCATAATCCATAAAGCTAAAACCCTAAACGCCAAACCCTAAACCATAAATGCTAAACCCTAAACACTAATCCTTAAACCCTAAACCCTTAGTCCTAAACATTAAACCATAAATCCTAAACTCTAATCCCTCAACCCTAACACTAAATCTGAAACCCAAAACCCTAAACCCTAAACCCTAAACTATTAATCCTAAACCCTAAATCCTTTACTCTAAACCCTAAACCCTAAATCCTAAATCCCTATCTCTAAATCCCAAATCCTAAACCCTAACCTTAAATCCAAAATCCTAAACCATAAACCCTAAACCATAATCCATAAACCATAAACCCAAAACTCCAAACCCTAAATCCTAAATGCTAAACCCTAAACTCTAATCCTTCAACCATAAGCCCAAACGCTAACCCTAAACCCTTCATCCTAAACCCTAAACCTTAACCCTTAACCCTAAACCCTAAACCCTAAACCCTAACCCTTAACCTTAAACCCTAAACCCTAAACCTTAACCTTCAATGCAAACCTTTAATCCTTACACCATATATCCTAAAACTTAAACCCTAAACCCTAAAACCTAAACACAAAACCCAAAATCCTAAACCATAAACCGTAAACACTAACACTAAACGCAAAACCATACACTCTAAACCATTAAGCCTAAACCCTAAACCTCTTAATCCTAAACTCTAAACCCAAAACCCTAACCGTAAACCCTAAACCCTAAATCCTAAACCCTAAACCCTAAGCCCTAACCCCTAACCCCTAAACCCTAAACCCCAAACCCTAAACCTAAACACTAAAACTTAAATGCTAAACCAAAACCTCTAAACCTAAACCCTAATTCCTTAACTCTAAACCCTAAACCCTAACCCTAAACCCTAAACTCTAAACCCAAAATACTAACACTAAACCCTAAACCATAAATCCTCAACCATATAACCTAAACCCTAAACCCAAAACCCAGATGTTAGACCCTAAACCCTAAACCTAAAATACAAAACCCTATGCCATTAACCCTAATCCCTAACCCTAAACCCCAAATACAAAACCCTAAAACCTAAACTGTAACCCCTAAACCCTAAGCACTAAACATTAAACCAAAAAGCCTAAACCCTAAACCCTAAACCAAAAATTCTAGAGCCTAAACCTTAAACTCTTAACCCTAAACCCTAAACCCTAAATCCTAAACTTGGAACCCTAAACCTTAAACACTAAACTTGGAACCCTGAACCTTAAATCCTAAACTTTGAACCCTAAACTCTAATACCTACACAGAAAACCCTAAATCCTAAATTGCTTAACCATAAACCCTAAACCCTAAACCTTAACCCTTAAACCCTATAACCAAATCCCTAAATCGTAAACACTAAACCCTAAGCCCTAAACCATAATCCATAAAGCTAAAACCCTAAACGCCAAACCCTAAACCATAAATGCTAAACCCTAAACACTAATCCTTCAACCCTAAACCCTTAGTCCAAAACATTAAACCCTAAATCCTAAACTCTAATCCCTCAACCCTAACACTAAATCTGAAACCCAAAACCCTAAACCCTAAACCCTAAACTATTAATCCTAAACCTTAAGTCTTAATTTCAAAAACCTAAACCCTAAATCCTTTACTCTAAACCCTAAACCCTAAATCCTAAATCCCTATCTCTAAATCCTAAATCCTAAACCCTAACCTTAAATCCAAAATCCTAAACCATAAACCCTAAACCATAATCCATAAACCATAAACCCAAAACTACAAACCATAAATCCTAAATGCTAAACCCTAAACTCTAATCCTTCAACCATAAGCCCAAATGCTAACCCTAAACCCTTAATCCTAAACCCTAAACCTTAAATCCTAAATTCTAACCCTAAACCTAAACCTTAAGCCCTAAATCCTAAGCCATAAAGTCCAAATGCTAAACGTAAACCCTAAACCTTAAATGCTAAACCCAAACCTCTAACCCTTATTCGTAAACTCTAATTCCTAAACCCTAACCTAACCCTTAAGCCTAAACCTTAACCTTCAACGCAAACCTTTAATCCCTACACCATATATCCTAAAACTTAAACCCTAAACCCTAAAACCTAAAAACAAAACCCAAAAGCCTAAACCATAAACCGTAAACACTAACACTAAACGCCAAACTATACACTCTAAACCATTAAGCCTAAACCCTAAACCTCTTAATCCTAAACTCTAAACCCAAAACCCTAACCATAAACCGTAAACCGTAAACCCTAAACCCTAAACCCTAAGCCCTAACCCCTAACCCCTAAACCCTAAACCCCAAACCCTAAACCTAAACACTAAAACTTAAATGCTAAACCAAAACCTCTAAACCTAAATCCTAATTCGTTAACTCTAAACCCTAAACCCTAACCCTAAACCCTAAACTCTAAACCCAAAATACTAACCCTAAACCCTAAACCATAAATCCTCAACCATATATCCTAAACCCTAAACCCAAAACCCAAATGCTAAACCCTAAACCCTAAACCTAAAATACAAAACCCTAAGCCATTAACCCTAATCCCTAACCCTAAACCCCAAATACAAAACCCTAAAACCTAAACTGTAACCCCTAAACCCTAAGCACAAAACATTAAACCAAAAAGCCTAAACCCTAAACTCTAAACCCTAAACCCTAAATACAAAACCCTAAACCCTAAACCTTAAACTCTAAACCTAACCCCTAATTCCTAAACATTAAACCCTAAACCCAAACCCTAAACCCAAAATTCTAAATCCAAAACCCTAAACTCTAATCCTAAACTATTAATCCTAAACCCTAAACCCTAAACCAAAAAATCTAGACCCTAAACCTTAAACTCTTAACCCTAAACCCTAAACCCTAAATCCTAAACTTGGAACCCTAAACCTTAAACACTAAACTTGGAACCCTGAACCTTAAATCCTAAACTTAGAACCCTAAACTCTTAATCGTAAACCCTAAATCTTAATTTCAAAAACCTAAGCCCTAAATCCTTTACTCTAAACCCTAAACCCTAAATCCTAAATCCTAAACCCTAACCTTAAATCCTAAATCCTAAACCATAAACTCCAAATGCTAAACCTAAACCCTAAACCTTAAATGCTAAACCCAAACCTCTAACCCTAATTCGTAAACTCTAATCCCTAAACCCTAACCCTAACCCTTAACCCAAAACCATAAATCCTAAACCCTAACCTTCAACGCAAACCCTTAATCCTAAACCATATATCCTAAACCCTAAACCCTAAACCCTAAAACCTAAACACAAAACCCAAAACCCTAAACCATAAACCATAAACACTAACACTAAACCCCAAACCATACACTCTAAACCATTAAGCCTAAACCCTAAACCTGTTAATCCTAAACTCTAAACCCAAAACCCTAACCCTAAACCCTAATCCTAAACCCTAAACCCTAAACCCTAACCCAAAAACCGTAAACCTTAAACCCCAAACCCTAAACCTAAACACTAAAACTTAAATGCTAAACCAAAACCTCTAAACCTAAACCCTAATTCCTAAACCCTAACCCTAAACCCTACACTCTAAACCCAAAATACTAACCCTAAACCCTAAACCATAAATCCTCAACCATATATCCTAAACCCTAAACCCAAAACCCAGATGTTAGACCCTAAACCCTAAACCTAAAATACAAAACCCTAAGCCATTAACCATAATCCCTAACCCTAAACCCCAAATACAAAACCCTAAAACCTAAACTGTAACCCCTAAACCCTAAGCACTAAACATTAAACCAAAAAGCCTAAACCCTAAACTCTAAACCCTAAACCCTAAACACAAAACCCTAAACCCTAAACCCTAAACTCTAAACCTAACCCTTAATTTCTAAACATTAAACCCTAAACCCAATCCCTAAACCCAAAATTCTAAATCATAAACCCTAAACACTAATCCTAGACTTTTAATCCTAAACCCTAAACCCTAAACCAAAAATTCTAGACCCTAAACCTTAAACTCTTAACCCTAAACCCTAAACCCTAAATCCTAAACTTGGAACCCTAAACCTTCAACACTAAACTTGGAACCCTGAACCTTAAATCCTAAACTTTGAACCCCAAACTCTAATACCTACACAGAAAACCCTAAATCCTTAATTGCTTAACCATAAACCCTAAACCCTAAACCTTAACCCTTAAACCCTATAACCAAATCCCTAAATCGTAAACACTAAACCCTAAGCCCTAAACCATAATCCATAAAGCTAAAACCCTAAACGCCAAACCCTAAACCATAAATGCTAAACCCTAAACACTAATCCTTAAACCCTAAACCCTTAGTCCTAAATATTAAACCCTGAATCCTAAACTCTAATCCCTCAACCCTAACACTAAATCTGAAACCCAAAACCCTAAACCCTAAACCCTAAACTATTAATCCTAAACCTTAAATCTTAATTTCAAAAACCTAAACCCTAAATCCTTTACTCTAAACCCTAAACCCTAAATCCTAAATCCCTATCTCTAAATCCTAAATCCTAAACCCTAACCTTAAATCCAAAATCCTAAACCATAAACCCTAAACCATAATCCATAAACCATAAACCCAAAACTCCAAACCCTAAATGCTAAATGCTAAACCCTAAACTCTAATCCTTCAACCATAAGCCCAAACGCTAACCCTAACCCCTTAATCCTAAACCCTTAATCCTAAACCCTAAACCTTAAATCCTAAATTCTAACCCTAAACCTAAACCTTAAGCCCTAAATCCTAAGCCATAAAGTCCAAATGCTAAACCTAAATCCTAAACCTTAAATGCTAAACCCAAACCTCTAACCCTTATTCGTAAACTCTAATTCCTAAACCCTAACCCTAACCCTTAACCCTAAACCCTAAACCCTAAACCCTAAACCATAAACCTTAACCTTCAACGCAAACCTTTAATCCTTACACCATATATCCTAAAACTTAAACCCTAAACCCTAAAACCTAAAAACAAAACCCAAAAGCCTAAACCATAAACCGTAAACACTAACACTAAACGCCAAACCATACACTCTAAACCATTAAGCCTAAACCCTAAACCTCTTAATCCTAAACTCTAAACCCAAAACCCTAACCGTAAATCCTAAACCCTAAACCCTAAACCCTAAACCCTAAGCCCTAACCCCTAACCCCTAACCCCTAAACCCCAAACCCTAAACCTAAACACTAAAACTTAAATGCTAAACCAAAAGCTCTAAACCCAAACCCTAATTCCTTAACTCTAAACCCTAAACCCTAACCCTAAACCCTACACTCTAAACCCAAAATACTAACCCTAAACCCTAAACCATAAATCCTCAACCATATATCCTAAACCCTAAACCCAAAACCCAGATGTTAGACCCTAAACCCTAAACCTAAAATACAAAACCCTAAGCCATTAACCCTAATCCCTAACCCTAAACCCCAAATACAAAACCCTAAAACCTAAACTGTAACCCCTAAACCCTAAGCACTAAACATTAAACCAAAAGGCCTAAACCCTAAACTCTAAACCCTAAACCCTAAACACAAAACCCTAAACCCTAAACTCTAAACGTAACCCCTAATTCCTAAACATTAAACCCTAAACCCAAACCCTAAACCCAAAATTCTAAATCCAAAACCCTAAACCCTAATCCTAAACTATTAATCCTAAACCCTAAACCCTAAACCAAAAAATCTAGACCCTAAACCATAAAGTCTTAACCCTAAACCCTATACCCTAAATCCTAAACTTGGAACCCTAAACCTTAAACATTAAACTTGGAACCCTGAACCTTAAATCCTAAACTTTGAACCCTAAACTCTAATACCTACACAGAAAACCCTAAATCCTAAATTGCTTAACCATAAACCCTAAATCCTAAACCTTAACCCTTAAACCCAATAACCAAATCCCTAAATCATAAACACTAAACCCTAAACCCTAAACCATAATCCATAAAGCTAAAACCCTAAACGCCAAACCATAAACCATAAATGCTAAACCCTAAACACTAATCCTTAAACCCTAAACCCTTAGTCCTAAACATTAAACCCTAAATCCTAAACTCTAATCCCTCAACCCTAACACTAAATCTGAAACCCAAAACCCTAAACCCTAAAACCCTAAACTCTTGATCCTAAGCCCTAAATCTTAATTTCAAAAACCTAAACCCTAAATCCTTTACTCTAAACCCTAAACCCTAAATCCTAAATCCCTATCTCTAAATCCTAAATCCTAAACCCTAACCTTAAATCCTAAATCCTAAACCATAAACTCCAAATGCTAAACCTAAACCCTAAACCTTAAATGCTAAACCCAAACCTCTAACCCTAATTCGTAAACTCTAATCCCTAAACCCTAACCCTAACCCTTAACCCTAAACCCTAAATACTAAACCCTAACCTTCAACACAAACCTTTAATCCTAAACCATATATCCTAAACCTTAAACCCTAAACCCTAAAACTTAAACACAAAACCCAAAACCCTAAACCATAAACCGTAAACACTAACACTAAACCCCAAACCATACACTCTAAACCATTAAGCCTAAATCCAAAACCTGTTAATCCTAATCTCTAAACCTAAAACCCTAACCCTAAACCCTAAACCCTAACCTCTAACCCCTAAACCATAAACCCCAAACCCTAAACCTAAACACTAAAAGTTAAATGCTAAACCAAAACCTCTAACCCTAAACCCTAAACCCTAAACCCTAAACCCTAAACCCTAACCCCTAACCCCTAAACCATAAACCCCAAACCCTAAACCTAAACACTAAAAGTTAAATGCTAAACCAAAACCTCTAAACCTAAACCCTTATTCCTAAACCCTAACCCTAAACCCTAAACTCTAAACCCTAAATACTAACCCTAAACCCTAAACCACAAATCCTCAACCACATATCCTAAACCCTAAACCCAAAACCCAGATGCTAGACCCTAAACCCTAAACCAAAAATACAAAACCCTAAGCCATTAACCCTAATCCCTAACCCTAAACCCCAAATACAAAACCCTAAAACCTAAACTGTAACCCCTAAACCCTAAGCACTAAACATTAAGCCAAAAATCCTAAACCCTAAACTCTAAACCCTAAACCCTAAACACAAAACCCTGAGCCCTAAACCCTAAACTCTAAACCTAACCCCTAATTCCTAAACATTAAACCCTAAACCCAATCCCTAAATCCAAAATTCTAAATCATAAACCCTAAACCCTAATCCTAAACAATTAATCCTAAACCCTAAACCCTAAACCAAAAATTCTAGACCCTAAACCTTAAACTCTTAACCCTAAACCCTAAACCCTAAATCCTAAACTTGGAACCCTAAACCTTAAACACTAAACTTGGAACCCTGAACCTTAAATCCTAAACTTTGAACCCTAAACTCTAATACCTACACAGTAAACCCTAAATCCTAAGTTGCTTAACCATAAAAACTAAACCCTAAACCTTAACCCTTAAACCCTATAACCAAATGCCTAAATCGTAAACACTAAACCCTAAGCCCTAAACCATAATCCATAAAGCTAAAACCCTAAACGCCAAACCCTAAACCATAAATGCTAAACCCTAAACACTAATCCTTAAACCCTAACCCCTTAGTCCTAAATATTAAACCCTAAATCCTAAACTCTAATCCCTCAACCCTAACACTAAATCTGAAGCCCAAAAACCTAAACCCTAAACCCTAAACTATTAATCCTAAACCTTAAATCTTAATTTCAAAAACCTAAACCCTAAATCCTTTACTCTAAATCCTAAACCCTGAATCCTAAATCCCTATCTCTAAATCCTAAATCCTAAACCCTAACCTTAAATCCAAAATCCTAATCCATAAACCCTAAACCATAATCCATAAACCATAAACCCAAAACTCCAAACCCTAAATCCTAAATGCTAAACCCTAAACTCTAATCCTTCAACCATAAGCCCAAACGCTAACCCTAATCCCTTAATCATAAACCCTAAACCTTAAATCCTAAATTCTAACCCTAAACCTAAACCTTAAGCCCTAAATCCTAAGCCATAAAGTCCAAATGCTAAACCTAAACCCTAAACCTTAAATGCTAAACCCAAACCTCTAAACCTTATTCGTAAACTCTAATCCCTAAACCCTAACCCTAAACCTTAACCCTATAACCAAATCCCTAAATCGTAAACACTAAACCCTAAACACTAAACCATAATCCATTATGCAAAAACCCTAAATGCCAAACCCTAAACCATAAATACTAAACCCTAAACACTAATCCTTAAACCCTAAACCCTTATTCCTAAACATTAAACTCTAAATCCTAAACTCTAATCCCTAAACCCTAACACTAAATCTGAAACCCAAAATCCTAAACCATAAACCCTAAACCCTACACCCTAACACTAAACTCTTAACCCTAAACCCTGAATCCTAATTTCAAACACCTAAAACCTAAATCCTGTACTCTAAACCCTAAACCCTAAATCCAAAATCCCTATCTCTAAATCCTAAATCCTAAACCCTAACCCTAAACCCAAAATCCTAAACCATAAACCCTAAACTATAATCCATAAAACATAAACCCTAAACTCCAAACCCTAAACCCTAAATGCTAAACCCTAAACTCTAATCCTTCAACCATAAGCCCAAACGCTAACCCTCAACCCTTAATCCTCAACCCTAAACCTTAAATCCTAAATTCTAACCTTAAACCAAAAACCTAAGCCCTAAATCCTAAACCATAATGCCCAAATACTAAACCAAAACCCTAAACCTTAAATGCTAAACCCAAACCTCTAACCCTAATTGATAAACTCTAATCCCTAAACCCTAACCCTAACCCTTAACTAACCCTAAACCCTAAACCCTAACCTTCAACGCAAACCCTTAATCCTTAAACCATATATCCTAAAACTTAAACCCTAAACACTAAAACCTAAACCCCAAACCATACACTCTAAACTATTAAGCCTAAACCCTAAACCTCTTAATCCTAAACTATAAACCCAAAACCCTGACCCTAAACCCTAAACCATAAACCGTAAACCCTAACCCTTAACCCCTAACCCCTAAATCCTAAACCCCAAACCCTAAACCTAAACACTAAAACTTAAATGCTAAACCTAAACCTCTAAACCTAAACCCTAACTCCTTAACTCTAAACCCTAAATCCTAACCAGAAACCCTAAACTCTAAACCCTAAACCCTAAACCCTAAATCCTCAACCATATATCCTAAACCCTAAATACAAAACCCAGATGCTAGACACTAAACCCTAAAGCCCAAACCCTAAACCTAAACACTAAAACTTAAATGCTAAACCAAAACCTCTAAACCTAAACCCTAATTCCATAACTCTAAATCCTAAACCCTAAACCCTAAACCCTAAACCCTAAACCCTAAACCCTAAACCCTAAACCCTAAACCCTAAACCCTAACCCTAAACCCCAAATACAAAACCCTAAAACCTAAACCGTAATCCCTAAACCCTAAACACTAAACATTCAACCAAAAAGCCTTAGCCCTAAACTCTAAACCCTAAACTCTAAACACAAGACCCTAAACCCTAAACCTTAAACTCTAAACCTAACCCCTAATTCCTAAACATTAAACGCTAAACCCATTCCCTAAACCCAAAATTCTAAACCCTAAACCCTAAACCCTAAACCCTAATCCTAAACTATTAATCCTAAACCCTTAACCTAAACCTAAACCCTAAACCCTAAACTCTAAACCCTAAACCGTAAACCAAAAAATCAAGACCCTAAACCTTAAACTCTTAACCCTAAACCCTAAACTTGGAACCCTAAACCTTAAACACTACACTTGGAACCCTGAACCTTAAACCCTAAACTTTGAACCCTAAACTCTAATACCTACACAGAAAACCCTAAATCATAAATTGTTTAACCCTAAACCCTAAACCCTAAACCTTAACCCTTAAACCCTATAACTAAATCCCTAAAATGTAAACACTAAACCCTAAACCCTCAACCATAATCCATAAAGCAAAAACCCTAAACACCAAACCTTAAACCATAAATGCTAAACCCTGAACACTATTCCTTAAACCCCAAACCCTTAGTCCTAAATATTAAAGCCTAAATCCTAAACTCTAATCCCTCAACCCTAAAACTAAATCTGAAACCCAAAACCCTAAACCAAAAACCCTAGACCCTAACACTAAACTCTTAATCCTAAACCCTAAATCCTTTACTCTAAACCCTAAACCCTAAATCCTAAATCCTAAACCCTAGCCCTAAACCCAAAATCCTAAACCATAAACCCTAAATTATAAACCCCAAACCCCAAACCTAAACACTAAAACTTAAATGCTAAACTATAACCTCTAAACCTAAACCCTAATTCCTTAAATCTAAACCCTAAACCCTAAACCCTAACCATAAACCCTAAATTATAAACCCTAAACCCTAACCCTAAATCCTCAACCATATATCCTAGACCCTAAACCCAAAACCCAGATGCTAGACCCTCAACCCTAAACCCAAAATACAAAATCCTTAATCATAAACCCTAAACCTCAAATACAAAACCCTAAAACCTAAACCCTAACCCCTAAACCCTAAACACTAAACATTAACCCAAAAAGCCTAAGCCCTAAACCCTAAACCCTAAACCCTAAACACAAAACCCTAAACCCTAAACCCTAAACCCTAAATCCTAACCACTAAACCCTAAACCTAACCCCTAATTCCTAAACATTAAATCCTAAACCAAATTCCTAAACCCAAAATTCTAAACCCTAAACCCTATACCCTAAACTTGGAACCCTAAACCTTAAACTCTTAACCCTAAACCCTAAACCCTATACCCTAAACTTGGAACCCTAAACCTTAAACACTAAGCTTGGAACCCTAAACCTTAAACCCTAAACTTTGAACCCTAAACTCTAATATGTACACAGAAAATGCTAAATCCTAAATTGCTTAACCATTAACCCTAAACCCTAAACCTTAACCCTTAAACCCTATAACCAAATCCCTAAATCGTAAACACTAAACCCTAAACACTAAACCATAATCCATAAAGCAAAAACCCTAAACGCCAAACCCTAAACCATAAATACTAAACCCTAAACAGTAATCCTTAAACCCTAAACCCTTATTCCTAAAGATTAAACTCTAAATCCTAAACTCTAATCCCTAAACCGTAACACTAAATCTGAAACCCAAAATCCTAAACCATAAACCCTAAACCCTAAACCCTAGACCCTAACACTAAACTCTTAATCCTAAACCCTAAATCCTAATTTCAAACACCTAAAACCTAAATCCTTTACTCTAAACCCTAAACCCTAAATCCTAAATCCCTATCTCTAAATCCTAAATCCTAAACCCTAACCCTAAACCTAAAATCCTAAACCATAAACCCTAAACCATAATCCATAAAACATAAACCCTAAACTCCAAACCCTAAACCCTAAATGCTAAACCCTAAACTCTAATCCTTCAACCATAAGCCCAAACGCTAACCCTCAACCCTTAATCCTAAACCCTAAACCTTAAATCCTAAATTCTAACCTTAAACCTAAAACCTAAGCCCTAAATCCTAAACCATAAAGCCCAAATACTAAACCAAAACCCTAAACCTTAAATGCTAAACCCAAACCTCTAACCCTAACTGATAAACTCTAATCCCTAAACCCTAACCCTAACCCTTAACTAACCCTAAACCCTAAACCCTAACCTTCAATGCAAACCCTTAATCTTTAAACCATATATCCTAAAACTTAAACCCTAACCACTAAAACCTAAACACAAAACCCAAAAGCCTAAACCATAAACCGTAAACACTAACACTAAACCCCAAACCATACACTCTAAACTATTAAGCCTAAACCCTAAACCTCTTAATCCTAAACTATAAACCCAAAATCCTTACCCTAAACCCTAAACCATAAACCATAAACCATAAACCATAAACCCTAACCCCTAACCCCTAACCCCTAAACCCTAAACCCCAAACCCTAAACCTAAAATCTAAATACAAAACCCTAAACCCTAAACTCTAAATACAAAACCCTAAACCCTAAACCTTAAACTCTAAACCTAACCCCTAATTCCTAAACATTAAACCCTAAACCCATTCCCTAAACCCAAAATTCTAAACCCTAAACCCTAAACCCTAAACCCTAATCCTAAACTATTAATCCGAAACCCTAAACCTAAACCCTAAACCCTAAACTCTAAACCCTAAATCGTAAACCAAAAAATCAAGACCCTAAACCTTAAACTCTTAACCTTAAACCCTAAACTTGGAACCCTAAACCTTAAACACTACACTTGGAACGCTGAACCTTAAACCCTAAACTTTGAACCCGAAACTCTAATACCTACACTAAAAACCCTAAATCATAAATTGGTTAACCATAAACCCTGAACCCTAAACCTTAACCCTTAAACCCTATAACTAAATCCCTAAATCGTAAACCCTAAACCCTAAACCCTAAACCCTAAACCCTAACCATAAACCCTAAATTCTAAACCCTAAACCCTAACCCTAAATCCTCAACCACATATCCTAGACCCTAAACCCAAAACCCAGATGCTAGACCCTAAACCCTAAACCCAAAATACAAAACCCTAAATCGTAAACCCTAAACCCTAACCCTAATAGTAATTATAGTTAAACGCGGAAATATAATAAGAGAAAAAGTTATACAAGAACTCACTTCTTTTATTCAAACTGCAACGGAAACGGAAGCAAACATCCAAACGAAAGACGAAAACATTACAACCAAATATCCAAGGCTTAAAAGAAAATTCTAGTGTGAAATTTCTGATGCCTTACAATGAGAAAAACAATGTCTTATATAGACAGAGGGAAGATAGGAATGATTTTGATGCCTTCTTCTGATTGGCTCCGGGAGGAATCTCCTTTATCTTGAGTGGGTTTAAAGTTGCCGGCCATTGCTTTTTCTTTTGGAAAAGTAGTGGCTGCTTTTTCTTTTGTCGGACATCTACTTTTTGAAAAGTGGTGCCTGCTTTTATAAAGTTGTCGGCCACCTCCGCAACATGCCAAAGTGTCTTTTGCTGTTGTGGGATTCCATATTTGAACAATTTAATTTTAATCAAGAGATATTCCAACTCTTTGAGTCTCATCTCTTTCCTTTTAAACAATTCCGACTTCTTTGAGTCTCTATTCAAAAGGTCAAGAATTCGATTTTAATATCCTCATCGGATTAAATTAAATTAATCATAAATGGATCTAGGTAAGATAAGGCTAAGGCTTTTGGCCTTAACATATCTCCATTATCATCGCTTGAGACGAGGCTTCTTCTAATACCGCAAGGTCGCTTTCTTCATTGGATTTGTCCTCATCTAAGTCCGACAAGGCCTTTGGAGCCTTTTCTTCAAATCATTTTTGGAAGATGATCTTTTGCCACTTGTACAGTCAGAAGATCGTTGGAATGATTCTTTGGGAGCCGAGACCATCCTTTGATGAGTATCTCTTTGAGAGATATTTAATCTCACAAATACACCGAATCAAAAAGTCCAACCGATAATAAAAGATACCCGCTTTTGGATAAAATATTTACACAATTTAATGTGTTCGCAAAGTAGAGATGTCTTGTTCGGTTTGAAATCGATTATATTTATCTGAAAATAATTTTGGCAAAACCTTTGGTTTCTCCAAAACAGCTTCCACCACTGTAGAACCATCTAGTGATAAATCGATTTTGAAAATTGGGGCTATACTTGACAAACTGTGCGTGGTTGGCCTTAAGTATAGAAAATTAAACCATGCATTTTTATAATCATACCAATTATAGGTTTGACGCCTATGTTCTCTTGAAAGATTAATCGAGTATGTAAATGATCGACTATCCAATGAATGGAGAAAAACTCTTTTAATAGTGAATTTGGAATATGCAATGCTATCCGGATCAATCATGGCTAAGTTTATGTTCCACTTCTATGGATCCTCAGACAACCAAAATAAACTCATAATATTTTCTAGTCTTTAGTGGATTCTCCGTATCCACATAATTCCTGTTTGTATAACAGGGCTTTAGTAAGTGCTTGACTTCATATCCTTCATATTCCTTGTCAAGTGCAAGGATAGGATTAACCTGCAAAGTAACAATGTCAAAAACTTCACGTTCTTTGGATTTGTTTGATGATGGTGAGACTGCTTCCTTAAAGCTTTCTGGAGCTTTCATTGTATATGAGTCTTTAGTTTGGGGGGAGGAAAATCTAGGTTTTCCTGATGGAGAAAATGAACATGGTTCTGATTCTTTAAGAAAGGGTTTCTTAAGAATCAAGGGACTGGAAGATGATGCGCTAGGTGGTAGCGATGGAAAAGGACTTATGACCTGAGAAGGAGTGATAGGAGGTAGGCTAGCAAGAGCCGAAAACTTATTTGGGCTGTTCAGTGATGGCCTGACAAAAAGGAGAAGTCAAGGCTTCTTGTCTGCTTTTTCCCTTTTCTTGAAAGGGCCTTTGTTCCAAATCCCGCCTTATGACCGGCCTCATGCTTTTCCCTGCAAAAATTCTCTTGTTAGAAAATCCGGGAGAGAGTTTTCTTCCCCTTTGATATATTCAACTTGGAAATCAAAACTTGACAATAAAGCTTGCCATCTAGCAAATATCTGTTTGGAAACAAGATTTTTAACATCCTTTTGTAGAATTTCTTTAGCAGATTTACAATCTACCTTAAGCAAGAATTCCTTATTAATTAAATCATCTTGAAACTTAGTAATGCAAAGGACAATAGCTAAAACTTCCTTTTTAACAGTACTATAGTTTTTCTGAGCGGAATTCCAAACTCAGTAAAACTAACTAATTGCTCATGACTTTCGGTGTTCTCTTTTGCTTGAGAATCCTCCATAACCGATGTCCAAGCATCAGTCTCAACAATCATAAAAGAATCCGGATTAGGGATACCTAAGCAAGGCAAACTCTTAACCATTTCTTTAATCTTAATAACTGCGGAGGTTTGTTCTTTTGTCCATGGAACAGGTGTCTTCTTAAGCCTGTCATATAATGGTTTACAAACCTGTCTTACCTTTGGGATGAAGTCCGCAACATAGTTAAGACTACCCAAAAATCTTTGTAACTGAGTTTTGTCTAAGATGACATCTGGGAATTTATCAGAAAACTCAATGGCTCTGCAAATGGGTTTATATGTGCCTTGATATAAATCATGACCAAGAAATCTAATTTTAGTTTGGAAAAGTTTAATCTTTTTGGCGCTAACCACTAGACCATTATGTTTAACAATTTTAAAGAATATATTTAAATGTTTAAAGTGAGAATCAATGTCCTCAGAAAAGATTAGTACATCATCAATGTAAACAATTGAAATATGACTAATATGATTAAATATGGAATTCATAATATTTTGAAATTCTGAAGGGGCATTCTTAAGCCCAAAAGGCATAACGTTCCATTCATATTGTCCAAACGGGACATTGAAAGCAGTTTTGTATTTATCCTTTTGAATCAGATTTGCCAAAAACCTGATTTCATATCAAATTTACTATAAATATTAGCTTTAAAAGTTCTCATTAAAAGATCTC
This sequence comes from Solanum pinnatisectum, assembly GCA_035578085.1. Taxonomy (NCBI): domain Eukaryota; kingdom Viridiplantae; phylum Streptophyta; class Magnoliopsida; order Solanales; family Solanaceae; genus Solanum; species Solanum pinnatisectum. The sequence continues at coordinate 11,891,636 of CM069078.1, read as the reverse complement.
TTTTATTAGGAATCGGATATCTAATCCATTTTAAAATAGAATTTAAAGGTTTATAATTAATAACTAGTCGAGGAGAGCCTCTCTCCTTCTCAAAGTGCCGTTGTTGACATAAAAGGTCGAACAACTCCACGGAGACTTAGAGGGCACGATAATATTGTTTTCCAAAAGAGTATTAATCTCCTTTTGCAAATTTCCATTAAATCATGATTCATTTGAATGGGCCTAGCTTTGTAGAAATGGCCTTTTCATTGAATCCATCAATATAAGAGAGATCAACAAAGATGGGCTTTTCTGACCCAAAATGCATTTGGAAATTCAGAGCAAATTTCTTTTTCAAAAGTTTTTTGCAAATTGGAAATCTTAGTTACCATTCCCGGGGTTTTTAAAATTTGCTCAATTTTCTTAATTTTTATATCTTCTTTAAGAAAACAAATCTGATTGGTAATTAGATTAATTCTAAAGGCAGTTTGTTTATGTAAAAATTTACTTTCTTCGTGAGAAAGAGTTTTAATAAAAGGAAATGAAATGTCTTTTCCTAAGATCTTAGTTTTGACAGAATCAAAATCAGAAATATATGGTTTTATTTGAGTAATAAATGGTATACCTAATATAATTTCTTCGTTAATATTTTTAGTTATAACAAAATCATTTTTAAGCCATATACCATTATTGCAAATATGAGCATCAAATAACTTATAATCAATAATTATACGTTCACCTGTACCAGATAATTTGGTAGTCCCTTTGGTAAGGTACTTAGTAGGAATTAATCCTTCAATAATGCAATTTCGACCGCACCACTATCTAACAAAGCAATCTTGTTAAGAGTTAAATGATCATTAATAACAAGTTTAATCATAATATGAGAACTCGAGGTCTAATTTTGGTAATAGCATGGATACCGCTCGCTATCCGCATTATCCGCATCGCCTCATGTTCTTCGTTATCCAAAGCAATAGCGGCTTTAGAGGATCCTTCATCCTTTCTAACTTCTTTGAGAAGTTTTTCATGATAGCTTCGATCTCAATCTTATGAAGTCCGGACTTAATTCCTTCATATCTTCTTTAAGAGAATTTATTTCTCTTCTAAGTTCTTCATCAAGGTTCTTCCTTTTGGAATCAAATCATTCATGATTTGTTTCATGCTAAAAGGAGTTACTTTAGGCTTTTCTTCCTTTTGCCTAGTAACCAATTTCTGCAGTTCAAGGAGGTATTTTCTCCTAGCCTCTTCATCTTGAATATGCTCAATAGTAGAGAAGAGGGTTTCAGCTGTCTTCTCAGAGATAACATGGATAGTCTTGCTATCACATAGGCAAAATGCACCATTGCAATTGCATTCTGACTCTTCTTCTTGATTCGAATTATGGGCAACATTAAGAAATTCTTCATCGCTACTTTCTTCTTGGATGAAGAATATTACGAATCAGATGCTTCCTCTTCTTCGATGATAGAAAAGAGTTTTTGCTTAATTTCTTCATCAACTTCAAGAAGGTTAATCTTCTTCTTTTTCTTCTTATTTCTGGGACACTTATTAGATCTGTGACCCTTTTTACCACATGTCCAGCATGTGTCTTCTGAAGAAGATTCTTTAGAGGCTTGCCTCTTTCCTTTCCTTTTGGATTTTTCTCGGGGTTCTCTTCCTTTCCTGGAAGATTTTCTTTTATATTTTCCAGTTGTTCTTTCTCTTTTTCTGCTTTCCTAGCGGAGGTTTAAGTAATGGAAATCCAAAATCTTGGCAAAACTACCAAGTTACGCATATGTAGTTTTTTGATCTTTCTTAAGTTGTTCCTTTAACTTAAGATCAGTACATAGCTCCATAGCTACAACATTAATAATACTGATAAGATCTCCGTATGCCAGTTGAGAATACGGAATCTTTCCTTCGCATCTATCTCTTATTTTTGATCTAACCTTCTCAGCGAAATGAGTGGGTAATCCGCTGATAAAGCGTTCTTTCCAATAATCATTATTGCAATCAGACCTTATCATGACCTTATTCAAAAACATGTCTTTGTACCATCTGAAATCTGTCAATTTTTTGCAGTACAAATTATTCAAGATTTCTAAACTTCTATCCTGGAAAAGACGCGGTTCTCCCACAAAATGTTTAGCTATACTATAGAGCAGAGTGGCTGTAGCATCTTCGTAGACCACTTCTGAAGAGATATTAGTTCCTTCTTCAGTCTTAATCACTACTTTAGTAGTGATAGCACCAAGGATATCAGCTCTATTTTGATCAGTGAGATAATTGTCCCACCAGTTTCTAAGGGTTCCTGTAAAACCTGCAATGATCATGTTAGCGGCTTCCTTATCACCAGCACCTTTCATTTTATATGCTGTGATGTTCATTCCCATTTCTTGGAGCTTAGAGTAAATTTGACCTTCGGCCATACCATCTATGTTCCATTCAGTCAAGCTTGAGCCATCTGCAGCAGATGCTGGATGGAGAACATCTTCCTCAAATTGAACATCAGGGAAAGAAGATCTAGGATAATAATTCCTTTTGTTAGGGTGCCTTTCTAACAAAGTTCTAAGCTTATTGCCTTGTGTAATATTAAGCTTAGACAATTGCTCATTTATCCTGTCAAGCAGTTCATTGGAATGACTAAACTCTTTGGAAAGTTTAGGGAAGTTTTCTTTAGAGAACTCAGGGATCTTAAAAATAGGTTTAGTATCAATCTGAGGGCTAACTTTGGAAGAGCTAGGTTTATCCGCTATTTGACTGATTCCTCTGAAATTATCCCCTTTATGTTCCTCAATTTGTTGGGATATCACATGGAGAACCTGGTTGGTATAATTGTTTTGTTCAAAAACCTTATTAAGGTCTCCAGCTGTTATCAAGGCAGATTCCTTTTCTATGGGTTTTTTGAAAGGTGCCTTAAGGATTTCTTTCCGTAAGGGATGCTAAGTCCTTCTAGAGGAGGAGTAATACTTTCAACCACATTCTTTGGTGTACCATTTGTTGATAAGGACTGAAGGGATGATATTTATCATCAATTTGCCCGGAAGCTTGAACCATTTAAAAACTCTATTTGGTTTTGAATCTTTTCATATCTTTGAACCACTTATCCTCGAAAGTGGTTCGTTGTTCCACCGCAGGTAGCTTTATACCAATTTACCTTTTGCTTATGTTCGGGGCTTTCCACCAAGAATGCAATTTCTTTTACTAGGGACAAAGTCTTCTCATCGAGTAAGTACTCAGATGGAATCTTTTCTTTGATGAACAGTTTCATATCACTAGCGATAGGACTTCCCAGTTTCATCTTCATAGTAAACCTTAGGAGGCAGTGCAGGAGAAATCTACTCCATGAAATTTTCTATGGTCAGTGGCTAATACCACTATCTTCATCCTCCTCCGGGTTGAAAAGAAGAGGGTCTTCAGAAGACATTCTCGCTACTTGAAGACGGCTAAAGAACTGGATCTTAAAAACTTAAGGTTAATAGATCCGTCGTGAATGGATAACCCTATCTAATCGCTAAGTCTCGTGTTGAAGGGTAAAGGATTCGTAATAGAATCAAATTTCCATTCTTCATCGCCTAAAATATCAGTCCACTTAAGAAGTCTAGGGACAAAAGTAGTACTATGCTCTTGGTTAGCTTCCATAAGCATAGTGACTCCTTTAACACTAGAAGCAATAGCCTTTGGGGCTATTGTGGTTTTCATAAGCTTGTAATATACGATATATTACAAATTTCTGGTATCTATTTTACTATTCATGTTCTTAGTTTTGACATTAAGTGTCAAAGTATCAATAATATTAGGATCATGAATATCAACAGTAAAATTAGGATAACAGTTAAAGTAAACTGGTCCATAAGCTAGATTACTTTCTAATACTCCTAACAGAGAATCATCAAAATTAAGTAGTCTATCATCTCTAAGAAGCAGACAAATAGGAATATTCAAGCCTTTACGGAAAAGAGGTTTAACAGCAACTTGCATAGTTACTATAGAAGAATTTGAAATCTCATGTTGTATGACTAGTTGATATCTTTACTAGAATGCTTAGTTTCTTTTTATCGTATCATTAGTATAGTCTAATGGCATTCTATCTCTATGGATAATAGATAGCATACTGTTAATTCTGTTAATATATCTATTTCTAAAACAGAAAATGATTTAGGGTTTAAGGTTTAGGATTCGGGTTTAAGGTTTAGTGTTTAGGGTTTAAGGTTAATGTTTAGGGTTCAAAGTTAAGGAATTAGGGTTTAAGGTTTAGGGCTAGGGTTTACGGTTTAGGGTGTGGTGTTTAGGGTTTAGGGTTTAGGGTTTATGGTTTAGAGTTTGGATTTAGGGTTTAGGGTTTATGGTTTAGAGTTTGGATTTAGGGTTTAGGGTTTAGTATTAAGTGTTTAGGGCTAGGGTTTAAGATTTATGGATTATGGATTATGGTTTAGGGTTTAGGGTTTATGGTTTATGGATTATGGTTTATGGTTTAGGGTTTAGCATTTAGGGTTTATGGTTTATGGTTTATGAATTATGGTTTAGGGTTTAGGGTTTAGGGTTTTGGATTTAGGGTTTAGGGTTTTGGATTTAGGGTTTAGGGTTTTGGTTTAAGGGTTAATGGTTTAGGGTTTAGGATTTAGAGTTAGGGATTTATGATTTAGGGTTTAGGTTGTTGAATTTAGGATTTAGGGTTTGGGGTTTAGGGTTTAGGGTGTAGGGTTTATGTTTTAGGTTTTAGGGTTTATAGTTTAGTGTTATGGGTTTTGGGTTATGGGTTTAGAGTTTATGATTAAGAGGTTTAGGGTTTTGTCTTTATGGTTTAGAGTTTAGCATTTTGGGTTTAAGGTTTAGGGTTTAGGAAAGAGGGTTATTGATTTGGGGTTTAGGGTTAGCGTTTTGGGTTTTGGGTTTTGGGTTTTAGGTTTAGGGTTTAGGGTTTAGGGTCTAGGGTTTTGAGTTTTGGGTTTAAGGTTTAGGAATTAGGATATAGGGTTATTGATTTGGGGTTTAGTCTTAGTGTTTTGGGTTTTGGGTTTTGGGTTTTAGGTTTAGGGTTTAGGGTTTAGGGTCTAGGGTTTTGAGTTTTGGGTTTAAGGTTTTGGGTTTAGGGTTTAGGATATATGGTTTAGGATTTATGATTTAGGGTTTAAGGTGTAGTGTTAGGGTTTAGGGTTTAGTGTTTAGGGTTTAAGGTTAATGTTTAGGGTTCAAAGTTAAGGAATTAGGTTTTAAGGTTTGGGGCTAGGGTTTACGATTTAGGGTTTGGTGTTTAGGTTCTGGGGTTTTGGGTTTAGGGTTTAGGGTTTAGGGTTTATGGTTTAGAGTTTGGATTTAGGGTTTAGGGTTTTATATTATGTGTTTAGGGCTAGGGTTTAAGGTTTAGGGATTAAAGTTTAGTGATAAGGGTTTAGGGTGTAGCATTTACGTTTTAGGGTTTATCGTTTATGGATTATGGTTTAGGGTTTAGGGTTTTGGTTTTAGAGTTTTAGGGTTTAGGGTTTTGGTTTTAGAGTTTTAGGGTTTAGGGTTTAGGGTATAGTGTTAATGGTTAGGGGTTTAGGGTTTTGAATTAGGGTTTTAGGGTTTTGGGTTAAAGTTTTAGAGTTTAAGGTTTTGGGTTAAAGGTTTAGAGTTTAAGGTTTTGGGTTAAGGGTTAAGGGTTTAGGTTTAGGGTATAGAGTTTAGGAATTAGGGTTTAGAGTGTAGGGTTTAGGGTTTAGGGTTAGGGTTTATAGTTTAGGGTTTAGGGTTTATGGTTTTAGGTTAGGGTATTGGGTTTAGAGTTTAGTATTAAGTGGTTTAGGATTTAGGCTTTATGGCTTAGTGTTTAGGGTTTATGATTTAGGATTTTGGATTTTGGGTTTAAGTTTAGTGTTTATGGTTTATGGTTTATGGTTTAGGGTTTTGGGTTTAGGGTTTTAGGGCTCAAGGTTTAGGGTTTAGGGTTTTGGGGTTTGGGTTTTGGGTTTAGGGTTTAGGGATTTGGTTTTAGGGTTAGGGGTTAGGGTTTAGGGGTTAGGATTTAGGGTTTAGGGTTTATGGTTTAGGATTTAAGGTTTACGGTTTAGTGTTAGGGATCAAGGGTTTAGGGTTTAGGATTTAGGGTTTATTCTTTAGAATTTAGGATTTAAAATTTAGTATTTAGAATTAAAATTTTAGAGTTTCTGGTTTAGGGTTTTGAGTTTTGAGTTAAGGGTTAGTATTTAGGGTTTAGGGTTTAGGGATTGGGGTTTAGAATTTAGGGTTTTGGGTTTACGATTTAAGGTTAGGGTTTAAGGTGTAGGGTTATAGGTTTAGGATTATTGGTTTAGTGTTAGAATTTAGGGTTTAGGGTTTAGGTTAGGGTTTTGGGTTTAGAATTTAGAAATAAGGGGTTTAGGGTTTAGGTTAGGGTTTTGGGATTAGAGTTTAGAAATAAGGGGCTTAGGGTTTAGGCTTTATGGTTTAGAGTTTAGGGTTTAGGGTTTAAGGTTTATGATTTAGGGTTTAGGGTTTACGTTATTAGGTTTAGGGTTTAGGGTTTAGGGTTAGGGTTAGAGTTTAGAGATTAGAGTTTAGGAATTAGCGTTAAGGTTTAGGGTTAGTTATTAGGGTTTAGCATTTTATTTTAGGGTTTAGGTTTAGGTTTTTGGGTTTGTGGTTTAGGGTTTAGGGTTTAGGATTTTCGATTTAAGGTTTAGGGTTTTGGTTTTAGGGTTTTAGGGTTAGGTTATAGGGTTTAAGGTTAATGGTTTAGGGTTTAGGGTTTAGAGTTAGGGATTTACGATTTAGGGTTTAGGTTGTTGAATTTAGGATTTAGGGTTTGGGGTTTAGGGTTTAGGGTGTAGGATTTACGTTTTAGGTTTTAGGGTTTATAGTTCAGTGTTACGGGTTTTGGGTTTTGGGTTTAGAGTTTAGTATTAAGAGGTTTAGGGTTTAGTCTTTATGGTTTATAGTTTAGCATTTTGGGTTTAAGGTTTAGGGTTTAGGATATAGGGTTATTGATTTGGGGTTTAGGGTTAGCGTTTTGGGTTTTGGGTTTTGGGTTTTGGGTTTTGGGTTTTAGGTTTAGGGTTTAGGGTCTTGAGTTTTGGGTTTAAGGTTTAGGAATTAGGATATAGGGTTATTGATTTGGGGTTTAGGCTTAGCGTTTTGGGTTTTGGGTTTTGGGTGTTAGGTTTAGGGTTTAGGGTTTAGGGTCTAGGGTTTTGAGTTTTGGGTTTAAGGTTTTGGGTTTAGGGTTTAGGATATATGGTTTAGGATTTATGATTGAGGGTTTAAGGTTTAGGGTTCGGGTTTAAGGTTTAGTGTTTAGGGTTTAAGGTTAATGTTTAGGGTTCAAAGTTAAGGAATTAGGGTTTAAGGTTTAGGGCTAGGGTTTACGGTTTAGGGTGTGGTGTTTAGGGTTTAGGGTTTATGGTTTAGAGTTTGGATTTAGGGTTTAGGGTTTAGTATTAAGTGTTTAGGGCTAGGGTTTAAGGTTTATGGATTATGGATTATGGTTTAGGGTTTAGGGTTTAGGGTTTATGGATTATGGATTATGGTTTAGGGTTTAGGGTTTATGGTTTATGGATTATGGTTTAGGGTTTAGGGTTTAGCATTTAGGGTTTAGGGTTTTGGATTTAGGGTTTAGGGTTTTGGATTTAGGGTTTAGGGTTTTGGTTTTAGGGTTAATGGTTTAGGGTTTAGGATTTAGAGTTAGGGATTTATGATTTAGGGTTTAGGTTGTTGAATTTAGGATTCACGGTTTGGGGTTTAGGGTTTAGGGAGTAGGGTTTACGTTTTAGGTTTTAGGGTTTATAGTTTAGTGTTATGGGTTTTGGGTTTTGGGTTTAGAGTTTATGATTAAGAGGTTTAGGGTTTTGTCTTTATGGTTTAGAGTTTAGCATTTTGGGTTTAAGGTTTAGGGTTTAGGAAAGAGGGTTATTGATTTGGGGTTTAGGGTTAGCGTTTTGGGTTTTGGGTTTTGGGTTTTAGGTTTAGGGTTTAGGGTTTAGGGTCTAGGGTTTTGAGTTTTGGGTTTAAGGTTTAGGAATTAGGATATAGGGTTATTGATTTGGGGTTTAGTCTTAGTGTTTTGGGTTTTGGGTTTTGGGTTTTAGGTTTAGGGTTTAGGGTTTAGGAGTCTCTAGGGTTTGAGTTTTGGGTTTAAGGTTTTGGGTTTAGGGTTTAGGATATATGGTTTAGGATTTATGATTTAGGGTTTAGGTGTAGGGTTAGGGTTTAGGGTTTAGTGTTTAGGGTTTTAAGGTTAATGTTTAGGGTTCAAAGTTAAGGAATTAGGTTTTAAGGTTTGGGGCTAGGGTTTAGGGTTTGGTGTTTGGGTTACGGGGTTTTGGGTTTAGGTTTAGGGTTTAGGGTTTATGGTTTAGAGTTTGGATTTAGGGTTTGGTTTTATATTATGTGTTTAGGGCTGGGGTTTAAGGTTTAGGGATTAAGGTTTAGGGATAAGGGTTTAGGGTGTAGCATTTACGTTAGGGTTTATTGTTTATGGATTATGGTTTAGGGTTTAGGGTTTATGGTTTTGGATTTAGGGTTTAGGGTTTTGGTTTTAGAGTTTTAGGGTTTAGTGTTTAGTGTATAGTGTTAATGGTTAGGGGTTTAGGGTTTTGAATTAGGGTTTTAGGGTTTTGGGTTAAAGTTTTAGAGTTTAAGGTTTTGGGTTAAAGGTTTAGAGTTTAAGGTTTTGGGTTAAGGGTTAAGGGTTTAGGTTTAGGGTATAGAGTTTAGGAATTAGGGTTTAGAGTGTAGGGTTTAGGGTTTAGGGTTAGGGTTTATAGTTTAGGGTTTAGGGTTTATGGTTTTAGGTTAGGGTTTTGGGTTTAGAGTTTAGTATTAAGTGGTTTAGGATTTAGGCTTTATGGCTTAGTGTTTAGGGTTTATGATTTAGGATTTTGGATTTTGGGTTTAAGTTTAGTGTTTATGGTTTATGGTTTATGGTTTAGGGTTTTGGGTTTAGGGTTTTAGGGCTCAAGGTTTAGGGTTTAGGGTTTTGGGGTTTGGGTTTTGGGTTTAGGGTTTAGGGATTTGGTTTTAGGGTTAGGGGTTAGGGTTTAGGGGTTAGGATTTAGGGATTAGGGTTTATGGTTTAGGATTTAAGGTTTACGGTTTAGTGTTAGGGATCAAGGGTTTAGGGTTTAGGATTTAGGGTTTATTCTTTAGAATTTAGGATTTAAAATTTAGTGTTTAGAATTAAAATTTTAGAGTTTCTGGTTTAGGGTTTTGAGTTTCGAGTTAAGGGTTAGTGTTTAGGGTTTAGGGTTTAGGGATTGGCGTTTAGAATTTAGGGTTTTGGGTTTACGATTTAAGGTTAGGGTTTAAGGTGTAGGGTTATAGGTTTAGGATTAATGGTTCAGTGTCAGAATTTAGGGTTTAGGGTTTAGGTTAGGGTTTTGGGTTTAGAATTTAGAAATAAGGGGTTTAGGGTTTAGGTTAGGGTTTTGGGATTAGAGTTTAGAAATAAGGGGCTTAGGGTTTAGGCTTTATGGTTTAGAGTTTAGGGTTTAGGGTTTAAGGTTTATGATTTAGGGTTTAGGGTTTACGTTATTAGGTTTAAGGTTTAGGGTTTAGGGTTAGGGTTAGAGTTTAGAGATTAGAGTTTAGGAATTAGCGTTAAGGTTTAGGGTTAGTTATTAGGGTTTAGCATTTAATTTTAGGGTTTAGGTTTAGGTTTTTGGGTTTGTGGTTTAGGGTTTAGGGTTTAGGATTTTCGATTTAGGGTTTAGGGTTTTGGTTTTAGGGTTTTAGGGTTAGGTTATAGGGTTTAAGGTTAATGGTTTAGGGTTTAGGGTTTAGAGTTAGGGATTTACGATTTAGGGTTTAGGTTGTTGAATTTAGGATTTAGGGTTTGGGGTTTAGGGTTTAGGGTGTAGGATTTACGTTTTAGGTTTTAGGGTTTATAGTTCAGTGTTACGGGTTTTGGGTTTTGGGTTTAGAGTTTAGGATTAAGAGGTTTAGGGTTTAGTCTTTATGGTTTATAGTTTAGCATTTTGGGTTTAAGGTTTAGGGTTTAGGATATAGGGTTATTGATTTGGGGTTTAGGGTTAGCGTTTTGGGTTTTGGGTTTTGGGTTTTAGGTTTAGGGTTTAGGGTTTTGAGTTTTGGGTTTAAGGTTTAGGAATTAGGATATAGGGTTATTGATTTGGGGTTTAGGCTTAGCGTTTTGGGTTTTGGGTTTTGGGTGTTAGGTTTAGGGTTTAGGGTTTAGGGTCTAGGGTTTTGAGTTTTGGGTTTAAGGTTTTGGGTTTAGGGTTTAGGATATATGGTTTAGGATTTATGATTTAGGGTTTAAGGTTTAGGGTTCGGGTTTAAGGTTTAGTGTTTAGGGTTTAAGGTTAATGTTTAGGGTTCAAAGTTAAGGAATTAGGGTTTAAGGTTTAGGGCTAGGGTTTACGGTTTAGGGTGTGGTGTTTAGGGTTTAGGGTTTAGGGTTTATGGTTTAGAGTTTGGATTTAGGGTTTAGAGTTTATGGTTTAGAGTTTGGATTTAGGGTTTAGGGTTTAGTATTAAGTGTTTAGGGCTAGGGTTTAAGGTTTATGGATTATGGATTATGGTTTAGGGTTTAGGGTTTATGGTTTATGGATTATGGTTTAGGGTTTAGGGTTTAGCATTTAGGGTTTAGGGTTTATGGTTTATGAATTATGGTTTAGGGTTTAGGGTTTAGGGTTTTGGATTTAGGGTTTAGGGTTTTGGATTTAGGGTTTAGGGTTTTGGTTTTAGGGTTAATGGTTTAGGGTTTAGGATTTAGAGTTAGGGATTTATGATTTAGGGTTTAGGTTGTTGAATTTAGGATTTACGGTTTGGGGTTTAGGGTTTAGGTTGTAGGGTTTACGTTTTAGGTTTTAGGCTTTATAGTTTAGTGTTATGGGTTTTGGGTTTTGGGTTTAGAGTTTATGATTAAGAGGTTTAGGGTTTTGTCTTTATGGTTTAGAGTTTAGCATTTTGGGTTTAAGGTTTAGGGTTTAGGAAAGAGGGTTATTGACTTGGGGTTTAGGGTTAGCGTTTTGGGTTTTGGGTTTTGGGTTTTAGGTTTAGGGTTTAGGGTTTAGGGTCTAGGGTTTTGAGTTTTGGGTTTAAGGTTTAGGAATTAGGATATAGGGTTATTGATTTGGGGTTTAGTCTTAGTGTTTTGGGTTTTGGGTTTTGGGTTTTAGGTTTAGGGTTTAGGGTTTAGGGTCTAGGGTTTTGAGTTTTGGGTTTAAGGTTTTGGGTTTAGGGTTTAGGATATATGGTTTAGGATTTATGATTTAGGGTTTAAGGTGTAGGGTTAGGGTTTAGGGTTTAGTGTTTAGGGTTTAAGGTTAATGTTTAGGGTTCAAAGTTAAGGAATTAGGTTTTAAGGTTTGGGGCTAGGGTTTACGATTTAGGGTTTGGTGTTTAGGTTCTGGGGTTTTAGGTTTAGTGTTTAGGGTTTAGGGTTTATGGTTTAGAGTTTGGATTTAGGGTTTAGGGTTTTATATTATGTGTTTAGGGCTAGGGTTTAAGGTTTAGGGATTAAGGTTTAGGGATAAGGGTTTAGGGTGTAGCATTTACGTTTTAGGGTTTATTGTTTATGGATTATGGTTTAGGGTTTAGGGTTTATGGTTTTGGATTTAGGGTTTAGGGTTTTGGTTTTAGAGTTTTAGGGTTTAGGGTTTAGGGTATAGTGTTAATGGTTAGGGGTTTAGGGTTTTGAATTAGGGTTTTAGGGTTTTGGGTTAAAGTTTTAGAGTTTCAGGTTTTGGGTTAAAGGTTTAGAGTTTAAGGTTTTGGGTTAAGGGTTAAGGGTTTAGGTTTAGGGTATAGAGTTTAGGAATTAGGGTTTAGAGTGTAGGGTTTAGGGTTTAGGGTTAGGGTTTATAGTTTAGGGTTTAGGGTTTATGGTTTTAGGTTAGGGTTTTGGGTTTAGAGTTTAGTATTAAGTGGTTTAGGATTTAGGCTTTATGGCTTAGTGTTTAGGGTTTATGATTTAGGATTTTGGATTTGGGGTTTAAGTTTAGTGTTTATGGTTTAAGCTTGATCTCAGAGGATACCTAGCCTCTTCAAGCTATTGCTTTGGATAACGAAGAACATGAGGCAGATGCGGATAATGCGGATAGCGAAGCAGGTATCCATGCTATTACAAAAATTAGACCTCAGAGTTCTCATATTATGATTAAACTTGTTATTAATGATCATTTAACTCTTAACAAGATTGCTTTGTTAGATAGTGGTGCAGATCGAAATTGCATTATTGAAGGATTAATTCCTACTAAGTACCTTACCAAAGGGACTACCAAATTATACAGCGCCACAGGTGAACGTATAATTATTGATTATAAGTTATTTGATGCTCATATTTGCAATAATGGTATATGCCTTAAAAATGATTTTGTTATAACTAAAAATATTAACGAAGAAATTATATTAGGTATACCATTTATTACTCAAATAAAACCATATATTTCTGATTTTGATTCTATCAAAACTAAGATCTTAGGAAAAGACATTTCATTTCCTTTTATTAAAACTCTTTCTCACGAAGAAAGTAAATTTTTACATAAACAAACCGCTTTTAGAATTAATCTAATTTCCAATCAGATTTGTTTTCTTAAAGAAGATATAAAAATTAAGAAAATTGAGCAAATTTTAAAAACCCCGGGAATGGTAACTAAGATTTCCAATTTGCAAAAAACTTTTGAAAAAGAAATTTGCTCTGAATTTCCAAATGCTTTTTGGGTCAGAAAAGCCCATATTGATGATCTCCATTATATTGATGGATTCAATGAAAAGGCAATTTCTACAAAAGCTATGACCATTCAAATGAATAATGATTTAATGGAAATTTGCAACAAGGAGATTAATACTCTTTTGGAAATCAACATTATCATGCCCTATAAGTCTCCGTGGATTTGTTCAGCCTTTTATGTCAACAACGCTGCTGAGAAGGAGAGAGGCTCTCCTCGACTAGTTATTAATTATAAACCTTTAAATTCTGTTTTAAAATGGATTAGATATCCGATTCCTAATAAAAGGGATCTTTTAAAGAGAACTTTTAAAGCTAATATTTATAGTAAATTTGATATGAAATCAGGGTTTTGGCAAATACAGATTTCCGAAAAGGATAAATACAAAACTGCTTTCAATGTCCCGTTTGGACAATATGAATGGAACGTTATGCCTTTTGGGCTTAAGAATGCCCCTTCAGAATTTCAAAATATTATGAATTCCATATTTAATCATATTAGTCATATTTCAATTGTTTACATTGATGATGTACTAATCTTTTCTGAGGACATTGATTCTCACTTTAAACATTTAAATATATTCTTTAAAATTGTTAAACATAATGGTCTGGTGGTTAGCGCCAAAAAGATTAAACTTTTCCAAACTAAAATTAGATTTCTTGGTCATGATTTATATCAAGGCACATATAAACCCATTTGCAGAGCCATTGAGTTTTCTGATAAATTCCCAGATGTCATCTTAGACAAAACTCAGTTACAAAGATTTTTGGGTAGTCTTAACTATGTTGCGGACTTCATCCCAAAGGTAAGACAGGTTTGTAAACCATTATATGATAGGCTTAAGAAGACACCTGTTCCATGGACAAAAGAACAAACCTCCGCAGTTATTAAGATTAAAGAAATGGTTAAGAGTTTGCCTTGCTTAGGTATCCCTAATCCGGATTCTTTTATGATTGTTGAGACTGATGCTTCAGACATCGGTTATGGAGGGATTCTCAAGCAAAAGAGAACACCTGAAAGTCATGAGCAATTAGTTCGTTTTACTTCCGGAGTTTGGAATTCCGCTCAGAAAAACTATAGTACTGTTAAAAAAGAAGTTTTAGCTATTGTCCTTTGCATTACTAAGTTTCAAGATGATTTAATTAATAAGGAATTCTTGCTTAAGGTAGATTGTAAATCACTAAAGAAATTCTACAAAAGGATGTTAAAAATCTTGTTTCAAACAGATATTTGCTAGATGGCAAGCTTTATTGTCAAGTTTTGATTTCCAAGTTGAATATATCAAAGGGGAAGAAAACTCTCTCCCGGATTTTCTAACAAGAGAATTTTTGCAGGGAAAAGCATGAGGCCGGTCATAAGGCCAGGATTTGGAACAAAAGGCCCTTTCCAAGAAAAGGGAAAAGAAATGCAAGAAGCCTTCACTTTCTCCTTTGCAATCAAAGCCATCACCGAACAGCCCAAATAAGTTTTCGGCTCTTGCTAGCCTACCTCCTATCACTCCTTCTCGTGTCATAAGTCCTTTCCCATCGCTACCACCTAGCGCATCATCTTCCAAATTCCTTGATTCTTAAGAAACCCTTTCTTAAAGAATCGTAACCATGTTCATTTTCTCCATCAGAAAACCTAGATTTTCCTCCCCACAAACTAAAGACTCATATACAATGAAAGCTCGTAAAAGCTTTAAAGAAGATCTCACCATCATCAAACAAATCCAAAGAACGTGAAGTTTTGACATTGTTACTTTGCGAGTTAATCCTATCCTTGCACTTGACAAGGAATATGAAGGATATGAAGTCAAGCACTTACTAAAGCCTGTTATACAAACAGAATTATGTGGATACGGAGAATCCACTAAAGACTAGAAAATATTATGAGTTTATTTTGGTGATACAGATCCATAGAAGTGGAACATAAACTTAGCCATGATTCAGATCCGGATAGCATTGCATATTCCAAATTCACTATTAAAAGAGTTTTTTCTCCATTCGATCGATAGTCGATCATTTACATACTCCGCTTAATCTTTCAAGAGAACATAGGCCTCAAACCTATAATTGGTATGATTATAAAAATGCATGGTTTAATTTTCTATACTTAAGGCCAACCACGCACACCGGTTTGTCAAGTATAGCCCCAATTTTCAAAATCGATTATCCCTAGATGGTTCTAAGAATGGTGGAACTGCTTTTGGAGGAAACCAAAAGGTTTTGCCAAAATTATTTTCGGATAAATATAATCGCTTTCAAACCAACAAGACATCTCTACTTTGCGTAACACATTAAATTGTGTAAATATTTTATCCAAAACGGGTATCTTTTATTATCAGTTGACTTTTTCATTCATGTATTTGACAGATTAAATATCTCTCAAAAGAGATACTCATCAAAGGATGGTCTCCGGCTCCCAAAGAAGTCGCTCAACGATCTTCTACACCTCTACAAGTGGCAAAAGATCATCTTCCAAAAATGATTTGAAGAAAAGGCTCCAAAAGGCCTTGTCGACTTAGATGAGGACAAATAATGAAGAAAGCAACCTTGCACTGTTAGAAGAAGCCTGCCTCAAAGCGATGATAATGGAGATATGTTAAGGCCAAAAGCCTTAGCCTTATCTTACCTAGATCCATTTTATGATTAATTTAATTTAATCCAAAGAGAGGATATTAAAATCGAATTACGACCTTTTGAATAGAGACTCAAAGAAGTCGGAATTGTTTAAAAGGAAAGAGATGAGACTCAAAGAGTTGGAATATCTCTTGATTAAAATTAAATTGTTCAAATATGGAATCCCACAACAAAGAAAAGACACTTTGGCATGTTGGAGGTGGCCGACAACTTTATAAAAGCAGCACCACTTTTCAAAAGTAGATGCCCGACAAAAGAAAAAGCACCACTACTACTTTTCCAAAAGAAAAGCAATGGCCGAACTTTAAACTCAAGATAAAGGAGATTCCTCTCGAGCCAATCGTAAGAAGGCATCAAAATCATTCCTATCTCCTCTGTCTATATAAGACATTGTTTTTTCATTGTAAGGCATCGAAATTCCACACTAGATTTTCTTTAGCCTTTGGTATTTGGTTGTAATGTTTTCTTTTCGCTTGGATGTTTGCTTTCTATTCCGTTTGAATAAAAGAAGTGAGTTCTTGTATAACTTTCTCTCTTGTTTATATTTTATATAAGTGTTATTATTACTGTTAAATGCTACGATCGTTTTGAATGGTTTATATCTTCTTTAAGAAAACAAATCTGATTGGAAATTAGATTAATTCTAAAAGCAGTTTGTTTATGTAAAAATTTACTTTCTTCGTGAGAAAGAGTTTTAATAAAAGGAAATGAAATTTCTTTTCCTAAGATCTTAGTTTTGATAGAATCAAAATCAGAAATATAAGGTTTTATTTGAGTAATAAATGGTATACCTAATATAATTTCTTCGTTAATATTTTTAGTTATAACAAAATCATTTTTAAGGCATATACCATTATTGCAAATATGAGCATCAAATAACTTATAATCAATAATTATACGTTCACCGTGGCGTCAGATAATTTGGTAGTCCCTTTGGTAAGGTACAAAGTAGGAATTAATCCTTCAAAAATGCAATTTCGATCTGCACCACTATCTAACAAAGCAATCTTGTTAAGAGTTAAATGATCATTAATAACAAGTTTAATCATAATATGAGAACTCTGAGGTCTAATTTTGGTAATAGCATGGATACCTGCTTCGCTATCCGCCTCTTCCTCATGTTCTTCATTATGTTCTTCATTATCCAAAGCAATAGCGGCTTTAGAGGATCCTTCATCCTTTCTAACTTCTTTGAGAAGTTTTTCAGTGATAGCTTCGATCTCAATCTTATGAAGTCTGGACTTAATTCCCTTCATATCTTCTTTAAGAGAATTGATTTCTCTTCGAAGTTCTTCTATCAAGGTTCTTCCTTTGGAATCAAATCTGTTCATGATTTGTTTCATGCTAAAAGGTGTTACTTTAGGCTTTTCTTCCTTTTGCCTAGTAACCAATTTCTGTAGTTCAAGGAGGTATTTTCTCCTAGCCTCTTCATCTTGAATATGCTCAATAGTAGAGAAGAGAGTTTCAGCTGTCTTCTCAGAGATAACATGGATAGTCTTGCTATCACATAGGCAAAATGCACCATTGCAATTGCATTCTGACTCTTCTTCTTGATTCAATTATGGGCAACATTAAGAAATTCTTCATCGTCACTTTCTTCTTCGATGAAGAATATTCTCGAATCGATGCTTCTCTTCTTCGATGATAGAAAAGAGTTTTTGCTTAATTTCTTCATCAACTTCAAGAAGGTTAATCTTCTTCTTTTCTTCTTATTTCGGGACACTTATTAGATTCGTGACTTTTTTACCACATGTCCAAAGATGTGTCTTCAAGAAGATTCTTTAGAGGCTTGCCTCTTTCCTTTCCTTTTGGATTTTTCTCGGGTTCTCTTCCTTTCTGGAAGATTTTCTTTTATATTTTCCATTGTTCTTTCTCTTTTCCCGCTTTCCTAGCAGATGGAGGTTTAAGTAATGGAAATCCAAAATCTTGGCAAAACTACCAAGTTCTGTGATATGTAGTTTTGATCTTTCTTAAGTTGTTCCTTTAGCTTAAGATCGTACATAGCTCCATAGCTACAACATTAATAATATCGATAAGATCTCCGTATGCCAGTTGAGAATACGGAATCTTTCCTTCGCATCTATCTCTTATTTTTGATCTAACCTTTTCAGCGAAATGAGTGGGTAATCCGCTGATAAAGCGTTCTTTCCAATAATCATTATTGCAATCAGATCTTATCATGACCTTATTCAAAAACATGTCTTTGTACCATCCAAATCACAATTTTGCAGTACAAATTATTCAAGATTTCTAAACTTCTATCCCGAAAAGACGCGTTCTCCCACAAAATGTTTAGCTATACTATAGAGCAGAGTGGCTGTAGCATCTTCGTAGACCACTTCTGAAGAGATATTAGTTCCTTCCTCAGTCTTGATTACTACTTTAGTAGTGATAGCACCAAGGATATCGGCTCTATTTTGACTGAGATAATTGTCCCACGCTTTCTAAGGGTTCTGTAAACCCGCAATGATCATGTTAGCGGCTTCCTTATCACCAAAGACCTTTCATTTTATATGTGATGTTCATTCCCATTTCTTGAGCTTAGAATAAATTTGACCTTCAGCCATACCATCTATGTTCCATTCAGTCAAGCTTGAGCCATCCGCAGCAGATGTGGATGGAGAACATCTTCCTCAAATTGAACATCGGGAAAGAAGATCTAGGATAATAATTCCTTTGTTAGGTGCCTTTCTAACAAAGTTCTAAGCTTATTGCCTTGTGTAATATTAAGCTTAGACAATTGCTCATTTATCCCGTCAAGCTCATTGGAATGACTAAACTCTTTGGAAAGTTTAGGAAGTTTTCTTTTGAGAACTCGTGATCTTAAAAATAGGTTTAGTGTCAACTGAGGGCTAACTTTGGAAGAGCTAGGTTTATCCGCTATCCGATCGATTCCTTTGAAATTATCCCCTTTATGTTCCTCAATTTGTTGGGATATCACATGGAGAACCCGTTGGTATAATTGTTTTGTTCAAAACCTTATTAAGGTCTCCACTGTTATCAAGGCGATTCCTTTTCTATGGGTTTTTAAAAGGTGCCGCTTTAAGGATTTCTTTCCGTAAGGGATGCTAAGTCCTTCTAGAGGAGGAGTAATACTTTCAACCACCTGTTCTTTGGTGTACCATTTGTTGATAAGGACTTGAAGGGATGATCGCTTATCATCAATTTGCCTAAGCTTGAACCATTTAAAAACTCTATTTCGCTTTGAATCTTTTCATATCTTTGAACCACTTATCCTCGAAAGAGGTTCGTTGTTCCACCGCAGGTAGCTTTATACCAATTTACCTTTTGCATATGTTCGTGGGCTTTCCACCAAGAATGCAATTTCTTTTACTAGGGACAAAGTCTTCTCATCGTAAGTAAGTACTAACCGAATCTTTTCTTTGATGAATGTGTTTCATATCACTAGCAGAGGACTTCCCAGTCTCTTCTTCATAGTAAACCTTAGGAACGGTGCAGGAGAAATCTACTCCATGAAATTTTCTATGGTCAGCTGGTTAATATTAATACTACTATCTTCATCCTCCTCCCGGGTTGAAAAGAAGAGGGTCTTGCCAAGACATTCTTCTACTTGAAGACGCTTACAAAAGAACTGGATCTTAAAACTTAAGGTTAATAGATCCGTCAGTGAATTGGATAACCCTATCTAATCACAAGTCTCAGTTGAAGGGGTAAAGGATTCGTAATAGAATCAAATTTCCATTCTTCATCGCCTAAAATATCACCCACTTAAGAAGTCTAGGGACAAAAGTAGTACTATGCTCTTGGTTAGCTTCCATAAGCATAGTGACTCCTTTAACACTAGAAGCAATAGCCTTGGGGCTATTGTGGTTTTCATAAGCTTGTAATATACCCGATATATTACAAAGAATTTCTCTGGTATCTATTTTACTATTCATGTTCTTAGTTTTGACATTAAGTGTCAAAGTATCAATAATATTAGGATCATGAATATCAACAGTAAAATTAGGATAACAGTTAAAGTAAACTGGTCCATAAGCTAGATTACTTTCTAATACTCCTAACAGAATCATCAAAATTAAGTAGTCTATCATCTCTAAGAAGCACAAATAGGAATATTCAAGCCTTTACGGAAAAGAGGTTTAACAGCAACTTGCACAAGTCCAATATGAAGAAATTTAAATTCCTTCTTATATCTATCAATATCAGCAGATAACAACAATTTAATAGTTTCGAGCGAATTATTGATAGCAATAGTTGACTCACAAGTTTTAATATTGTATTTTTTAAACATGGAAAAATTACCTAACTGGTAAATCTTTTCAAATGGCTCTTTAGGATAGACCAATTTTTTAAATCATTTTCTGTTTTAGAAATAGATATATTAATGTAATTAAAGATGTCGTCTATTATCCATAGAGAGAGAATGCCATTAGACTATACTAATGATACGATAAAAAGAAACTAAGCATTCTAGTAAAGATATCAACTAGTCATACAACATGAGATTTCAAATTCTTCTATAGTAACTATGGATTCATACTCGGATTTTACATTAAGGACTATGGATTTTACAAGAGATTTTCAAGTAAAGTACCTTGCGCTACACGCTGTCCCATCGCTTAACGATCACCGCAAGATCGCAACTACTTGAAACATTCTCAACACCTTTCCTTAATCACCATACATGAACTCCATTTTTACAGTTAAAGAAGATATAAAAATCAAGAAAATTGAGCAAATTTTAAAAACCCCGGGAATGGTAACTAAGATTGCCAATTTGCAAAAAACTTTTGAAAAAGAAATTTGCTCTGAATTTCCAAATGCATTTTGGGTCAGAAAAGCCCATATTGTTGATCTCCCTTATATTGATGGATTCAATGAAAAGGCCATTTCTACAAAAGCTAGGCCCATTCAAATGAATCATGATTTAATGGAAATTTGCAAAAAGGAGATTAATACTCTTTTGGAAAACAACATTATCAGGCCCTCTAAGTCTCCGTGGAGTTGTTCAGCCTTTTATGTCAACAACGCTGCTGAGAAGGAGAGAGGCTCTCCTCGACTAGTTATTAATTATAAACCTTTAAATTCTGTTTTAAAATGGATTAGATATCCGATTCCTAATAAAAGGGATCTTTTAAAGAGAACCTTTAAAGCTAATATTTATAGTAAATTTGATATGAAATCGTTTTGGCAAATCTGATTAAAAGGATAAATACAAAATCGCTTTCAATGTCCCGTTTGGACAATATGAATGGAACGTTATGCCTTTGGGCTTAAGAATGCCCTTCGTAATTTCAAAATATTATGAATTCCATATTTAATCATATTAGTCATATTTCAATTGTTTATATTGATGATGTACTAATCTTTCGAGGACATTGATTCTCACTTTAAACATTTAAATATATTCTTTAAAATTGTTAAACATAATGGTCAGTGGTTAGCGCCAAAAGATTAAACTTTTCCAAACTAAAATTAGATTTCTTGGTCATGATTTATATCAAGGCACATATAAACCCATTTGCAGAGCCATTGAGTTTTCGATAAATTCCAGATGTCATCTTAGACAAAACTTCGATTACAAAGATTTTGGGTAGTCTTAACTATGTTGGACTTCATCCCAAAGGTAAGACAGTTTGTAAACCATTATATGATAGGCTTAAGAAGACACCTGTTCCATGGACAAAAGAACAAACCTCCAGTTATTAAGATTAAAGAAATGGTTAAGAGTTTGCATTGCTTAGGTATCACTAATCCGATTCTTTTATGATTGTTGAGATCGATGCTTGGACATCGGTTATGGAGGATTCTCAAGCAAAGAGAACACCGAAAGTCATGAGCAATTAGTTAGCTTTACTTAGGAGTTTGGAATTCCGCTCAGAAAAACTATAGTACTGTTAAAAAAGAAGTTTTAGCTATTGTCCTTTGCATTACTAAGTTTCAAGATGATTTAATTAATAAGGAATTCTTGCTTAAGGTAGATTGTAAATCTAAAGAAATTCTACAAAGGATGTTAAAATCTCGTTTCAAAGATATTTGCTAGATGGCAAGCTTTATTGTCAAGTTTTGATTTCCAAGTTGAATATATCAAAGGAAGAAAACTCTCTCCGGATTTTCTAACAAGAGAATTTTTGCAGGAAAACATGAGGCCGTCATAAGGCGGATTTGGAACAAAAGGCCCTTTCCAAGAAAAGGAAAGAAGCACAAGAAGCCTTCACTTCTCCTTTTGCAATCAAAGCATCATCAAGCCCAAATAAGTTTTCGCCTTGCTAGCCTACCTCCTATCACTCCTTCAGTCATAAGTCCTTTCCCATCGCTACCACCTAGCGCATCATCTTCCATCCTTGATTCTTAAGAAACCCTTTCTTAAAGAATCGTAACCATGTTCATTTTCTCCATCAGAAAACCTAGATTTTCTCCCCACAAACTAAAGACTCATATACAATGAAAGCTCGAAAGCTTTAAAGAAGCTCACCATCATCAAACAAATCCAAAGAACGTGAAGTTTTGACATTGTTACTTTGCGAGTTAATCCTATCCTTGCACTTGACAAGGAATATGAAGGATATGAAGTCAAGCACTTACTAAAGCCTGTTATACAAACAGAATTATGTGGATACGGAGAATCCACTAAAGACTAGGAAATATTATGAGTTTATTTTGGTTGATACAGATCCATAGAAGTGGAACATAAACTTAGCCATGATTCGATCCGGATAGCATTGCATATTCCAAATTCACTATTAAAGAGTTTTTCTCCATTCGATCGATAGTCGATCATTTACATACTCGCTTAATCTTTCAAGAGAACATAGGCCTCAAACCTACAATCGTATGATTATAAAAATGCATGGTTTAACTTTCTATACTTAAGGCCAACTACGACACTTTGGTTTGTCAAGTATAGCCCAATTTTCAAAATCGCTATCTCAGATGGTTCTACGAATGGTGGAACTGCTTTGGAGAAACCAAAAGGTTTTGCCAAAATTATTTTCGATAAATATAATCGCTTTCAAATCAACAAGACATCTCTACTTTGCCGTAACACATTAAATTGTGTAAATATTTTATCCAAAAACGGGTATCTTTTATTATCAGTTGGACTTTTCGGTTCATGTATTTGACAGATTAAATATCTCTCAAAGAGATACTCATCAAAGGATGGTCTCCTTCAAAGAAGTCATTCAACGATCTTCTACGCCTCTACAAGTGGCAAAAGATCATCTTCCAAAATGATTTGAAGAAAAGGCTCCAAAGGCCTTGTCGACTTAGATGAGGACAAATCAATGAAGAAACAAATGTTGCAGAAGAAGCCTCGTCTCAAAGCGATGATAATGGAGATATGTTAAGGCCAAAAGCCTTAGCCTTATCTTACCTAGATCCATTTTATGATTAATTTAATTTAATCAAGAGAGATATTAAAATCCGAATTATTGACCTTTTGAATAGAGACTCAAAGAAGTCGGAATTGTTTAAAAGGAAAGAGATGAGACTCAAAGAGTTGGAATATCTCTTGATTAAAATTAAATTGTTCAAATATGGAATCACAACAAAGAAAAGACACTTTGGCATGTTGCGGAGGTGGCCGACAACTTTATAAAGCACCACTTTTCAAAAAGTAGATGCGACAAAAGAAAGCAGCACTACTTTTCCAAAGAAAAAGCAATGGCGACAAACTCAATATAAAGGAGATTCCTCAAAGAGCCAATAAGAAGAAGGCATCAAAATAATTCAAATCTCACATCTGTCTATATAAGACATTGTTTTTCTCATTGTAAGGCATCGTAAATTCCACACTAGATTTTCTTTAGCCTTTGGTATTTGGTTGTAATGTTTTCTCTTTCGCTGATGTTTGCTTTCTATTCCTGTTTGAATAAAAGAAGTGAGTTCTTGTATAACTTTCTCTCTTGTTTATATTTTATATAAGTGTTATTATTACTGTTAAATGCTACGATCGTTTTGAATAATAACACTTATATAAAATATAAACAAGAGAGAAAGTTATACAAGAACTCACTTCTTTTATTCAAACGGCAACGGAATAGAAAGCAAACATCCAAGCGAAAAGAGAAAACATTACAACCAAATACCAAAGGCTAAAAGAAAATCTAGTGGAATTTACGATGCCTTACAATGAGAAAACAATGTCTTATATAGACAGAGGGAGATAGGAATGATTTTGATGCCTTCTTCGATTGGCTCAGAGGAATCTCCTTTATCTTGAGTTTGTCGGCCATTGCTTTTCTTTCTTTTGGAAAAGTAGTGCTGCTTTTTCTTTGTCGGCATCTACTTTTGAAAAGTGGTGCCTTATAAAGTTGTTTGCCACTCCGCAACATGCCAAAGTGTCTTTTTGTTGTGATTCCATATTTGAACAATTTAATTTTAATCAAGAGATATTCCAACTCTTGAGTCTCATCTCTTCCTTTTAAACAATTCCACTTCTTTGAGTCTCTATTCAAAAGGTCAAGATCCGGATTTTAATATCCTCATGGATTAAATTAAATTAATCATAAAATGGATCTAGGTAAGATAAGGCTAAGGCTTTTGGCCTTAACATATCTCCATTATCATCGCTTTGAGACGAGGCTTCTTCTAACAGCTGCAAGGCTGTTTCTTCATTGGATTTGTCCTCATATAAGTCAGACAAGGCCTTTGGAGCCTTTTCTTCAAATCATTTTTGGAAGATGATCTTTGCCACTTGTAGAGGTAGAAGATCGTTGAATGCCTTCTTTGGGAGCCGAGACCATCCTTTGATGAGTATCTCTTTGAGAGATATTTAACTCACAAATACATGAATCAAAAGTCCAACTGATAATAAAAGATACCCGCTTTGGATAAAATATTTACACAATTTAATGTGTTCGCAAAGTAGAGATGTCTTGTTCATTTGAAATCGATTATATTTATCCGAAAATAATTTTGGCAAAACCTTTGGTTTCTCCAAAACGTTCCACCATTCGTAGAACCATCTAGGATAATCGATTTTGAAAATTGGGCTATACTTGACAAACCAAAGTGAGTTGGCCTTAAGTATAGAAAGTTAAACCATGCATTTTTATAATCATACCATTGTAGGTTTGAGGCCTATGTTCTTGAAAGATTAATCGAGTATAAATGATCGACTATCCATCGAATGGAGAAAAACTCTTTAATAGTGAATTTGGAATATGCAATGCTATCCGATTCAATCATGGCTAAGTTTATGTTCCACTTCTATGGATCCTGGGACAACCAAAATAAACTCATAATATTTCTAGTCTTTAGTGGATTCTCCGTATTCACATAATTCCCGCTTGTATAACAGGCTTTAGTAAGTGCTTGACTTCATATCCTTCATATTCCTTGTCAAGTGCAAGGATAGGATTAACTGCAAAGTAACAATGTCAAAAACTTCACGTTCTTTGGATTTGTTTGATGATGGTGATCGCTTCTTTAAAGCTTTCGAGCTTTCATTGTATATGAGTCTTTAGTTGTGGGGAGGAAAATCTAGGTTTTCCGATGGAGAAAATGAACATGGTTCGATTCTTAAGAAAGGGTTTCTAAGAATCAAGGACTGAAGATGATGCGCTAGTGGTAGCGATGGAAAGGACTTATGACCTGAAGGAGTGATAGGAGGTAGGCTAGCAAGGGCAAAACTTATTTGGCTGTTCTGATGGCCTGATTGCAAAGGAGAAGTCAAGGCTTCTTGTCCTGCTTTCTTTTCCTTTTCTGGAAAGGGCCTTTGTTCCAAATCTCGCCTTATGACCGCCTCATGTTTTTCCCGCAAAAATTCTCTTGTTAGAAAATCCGAGAGAGTTTTCTTCCCTTTGATATATTCAACTTGGAAATCAAAACTTGACAATAAAGCTTGCCATCTAGCAAATATCTGTTGGAAACGAGATTTTTAACATCCTTTGTAGAATTTCTTTAGCGATTTACAATCTACCTTAAGCAAGAATTCCTTATTAATTAAATCATCTTGAAACTTAGTAATGCAAAGGACAATAGCTAAAACTTCTTTTAATAAGATTATAGTTTTTCCGAGCGGAATTCCAAACTCCTAAGTAAAACGAACTAATTGCTCATGACTTTCGTGTGTTCTCTTTGCTTGAGAATCCTCCATAACCGATGTCCAAGCATCGCCTCAACAATCATAAAAGAACTGGATTAGGATACTAAGCAAGGCAAACTCTTAACCATTTCTTTAATCTTAATAATCATGAGGTTTGTTCTTTTGTCCATGGAACAGTGTCTTCTTAAGCCTATCATATAATGGTTTACAAACTGTCTTACCTTTGGGATGAAGTCCGCAACATAGTTAAGACTACCCAAAATCTTTGTAATCGAAGTTTTGTCTAAGATGACATGGGAATTTATCGTAAAACTCAATGGCTCGCAAATGGGTTTATATGTGCCTTGATATAAATCATGACCAAGAAATCTAATTTTAGTTTGGAAAAGTTTAATCTTTTGGCGCTAACCACTGTGCCATTATGTTTAACAATTTTAAAGAATATATTTAAATGTTTAAAGTGAGAATCAATGTCTCTAAAAGATTAGTACATCATCAATATAAACAATTGAAATATGACTAATATGATTAAATATGGAATTCATAATATTTTGAAATTCAGGGCATTCTTAAGCCCAAAAGGCATAACGTTCCATTCATATTGTCCAAACGGGACATTGAAAGCGCTTTGTATTTATCCTTTCGAAATCAGATTTGCAAACCCGATTTCATATCAAATTTACTATAAATATTAGCTTTAAAGTTCTCTTTAAAAGATCCCTTTATTAGGAATCGGATATCTAATCCATTTTAAATGTAATTTAAAGGTTTATAATTAATAACTAGTCGAGAGAGCTCTCTCCTTCTCAGTGTTGTTGACATAAAAGGTCGAACAACTCCACTGAGACTTAGAGGGCCCGATAATGTTGTTTTCCAAAAGAGTATTAATCTCCTTTTGCAAATTTCCATTAAATCATGATTCATTTGAATGGCCTAGCTTTTGTAGAAATGGCCTTTTCATTGAATCCATCAATATAAGGGAGATCAACAATATGGGCTTTTCCGACCTAAAATGCATTTGGAAATTCAGAGCAAATTTCTTTTCAAAAGTTTTTGCAAATTGGCAATCTTAGTTACCATTCTGGTTTTTAAAATTTGCTCAATTTTCTTGATTTTTATATCTTCTTTAAGAAAACAAATCGATTGGAAATTAGATTAATTCTAAAAGCGCTTTGTTTATGTAAAATTTACTTTCTTCGTGAGAAAGAGTTTTAATAAAAGGAAATGAAATTTCTTTTCCTAAGATCTTAGTTTTGATAGAATCAAAATCGAAATATAAGGTTTTATTTGAGTAATAAATGGTATACCTAATATAATTTCTTCAAGTAATATTTTTAGTTATAACAAAATCATTTTTAAGGCATATACCATTATTGCAAATATGAGCATCAAATAACTTATAATCAATAATTATACGTTCACCTGTGGCGCTGTATAATTTGGTAGTCCCTTTGGTAAGGTACTTAGTAGGAATTAATCCTTCAATAATGCAATTTCGATCTGCACCACTATCTAACAAAGCAATCTTGTTAAGAGTTAAATGATCATTAATAACAAGTTTAATCATAATATGAGAACTCGAGGTCTAATTTTGGTAATAGCATGGATACCGCTCGCTATCCGCCTCTTCCTCATGTTCTTCATTATGTTCTTCATTATCCAAAGCAATAGCGGCTTTAGAGGATCCTTCATCCTTTCTAACTTCTTTGAGAAGTTTTTCAGTGATAGCTTCGATCTCAATCTTATGAAGTCTGGACTTAATTCCTTCATATCTTCTTTAAGAGAATTGATTTCTCTTGAAGTTCTTCATCAAGGTTCTTCCTTTGGAATCAAATCTGCTCATGATTTGTTTCATGCTAAAAGGTGTTACTTTAGGCTTTTCTTCCTTTTGCCTAGTAACCAATTTCTCAGTTCAAGGAGGTATTTTCCTAGCCTCTTCATCTTGAATATGCTCGATAGTAGAAGAGAGTTTCAAATTGCCTTCTCGGAGATAACATGGATAGTCTTGCTATCACATAGGCAAAATGCACCATTGCAATTGCATTCGACTCTTCTTCTTGATTCAATTATGGGCAACATTAAGAAATTCTTCATCGTCACTTTCTTCTTGGATGAAGAATATTCCGAATCGATGCTTCCTCTTCTTCGATGATAGAAAAGAGTTTTTGCTTAATTTCTTCATCAACTTCAAGAAGGTTAATCTTCTTCTTTTCTTCTTATTTCAGGACACTTATTAGATCTGTGATCTTTTACCACATGTCCAAAGATGTGTCTTCAAGAAGATTCTTTAGAGGCTTGCCTCTTTCCTTTCCTTTTGGATTTTCTCGGGTTCTCTTCCTTTCTGGAAGATTTTCTTTTATATTTTCCATTGTTCTTTCTCTTTTCCTGCTTTCTAGCAGATGGAGGTTTAAGTAATGGAAATCCAAAATCTTGGCAAAACTACCAAGTTCGCATATGTAGTTTTGATCTTTCTTAAGTTGTTCCTTTAGCTTAAGATCAACATAGCTCCATAGCTACAACATTAATAATCTTGATAAGATCTCCGTATGCCATTGAGAATACGGAATCTTTCCTTCGTGATCTATCTCTTATTTTGATCTAACCTTTCAAATAAATGAGTGGGTAATCCGCGATAAAGCGTTCTTTTCAATAATCATTATTGCAATCGATCTTATCATGACCTTATTCAAAAACATGTCTTTGTACCATCCAAATCACAATTTTTGAAGACAAATTATTCAAGATTTCTAAACTTCTATCCCGAAAAGACGGTTCTCCCACAAAATGTTTAGCTATACTATAGAGCAGAGTGGCTGTAGCATCAACGTAGAACACTTCTGAAGAGATATAAGTTCATTCCTCAGACTTAATTACTAATTTAGTAGAGATAGCACCAAGGATATCGGCTCTATTTTGATCTGAGATAATTGTCCCACCGCTTTCTAAGGGTTCTGAAACTCCGCAATGATCATGTTAGCGGCTTCCTTATCACCAGCACCTTTCATTTTATATGCTGTTATGTTCATTCCCATTTCTTGGTTCTTAGAATAAATTTGACCTTCGGCCATACCATCTATTTTCCATTCATTCAAGCTTGAGCCATCTGCAGCAGATGCTGGATGGAGAACATCTTCCTCAAATTGAACATCGGGGAAAGAAGATCTAGGATAATAATTCCTTTTGTTAGGTGCCTTTCTAACAAAGTTCTAAGCTTATTGCCTTGTGTAATATTAAGCTTAGACAATTGCTCATTTATCCGGTCAAGTAGTTCATTGGAATGACTAAACTCTTTGGAAAGTTTAGGGAAGTTTTCTTTTGAGAACTCAGGGATCTTAAAAATAGGATTAGTGTCAATCGAGGGCTAACTTTGGAAGAGCTAGGTTTATCCGCTATCCGATCGATTCCTTTGAAATTATCCCCTTTATGTTCCTCAATTTGTTGGGATATCACATGGAGAACTGGTTGGTATAATTGTTTTGTTCAAAACCTTATTAAGGTCTCCAAATTGCTATCAAGCGCATTCCTTTTCTATGGGTTTTTTAAAAGGTGCACTAAGGATTTCTTTCCTGTAAGGGATGCTACGTCCTTCTAGAGGAGGAGTAATACTTTCAACCACCTGTTCTTTGGTGTACCATTTGTTGATAAGGACTTGAAGGGATGACTGTTTATCATCAATTTGCCTAAGCTTCAACCATTTAAAAACTCTATTTGATTTTGAATCTTTTCATATCTTTGAACCACTTATCCTGAAAGAGGTCGTTGTTCCACCGCAGGTAGCTTTATACCAATTTACCTTTTGCATATGTTCAGGGGCTTTCCACCAAGAATGCAATTTCTTTTTACTAGGACAAAGTCTTCTCATCGTAAGTAAGTACTAACCGAATCTTTTCTTTGATGAACAGTTTCATATCACTAGCAGAGGACTTCCTGCAGTCTCTTCTTCATAGTAAACCTTAGGAACGGTGCAGGAGAAATCTACTCCATGAAATTTTCTATGGTCAGTGGTTAATATTAATACTACTATCTTCATCCTCCTCCCGGTTGAAAAGAAGAGGGTCTTGCCAAGACATTCTTCTACTTGAAGACGCTTGGCTAAAAGAACTGATCTTAAAAACTTAAGGTTAATAGATCCGTGGAATTGATAACCCTATCTAACTGCAAGTCTCGTGTTGAAGGGTAAAGGATTAATAGAATCAAATTTCCATTCTTCATCGCCTAAAATATCAGTCCACTTAAGAAGTCTAGGGACAAAGTAGTACTATGCTCTTGGTTAGCTTCCATAAGCATAGTGACTCCTTTAACACTAGAAGCAATAGCCTTTGGGGCTATTGTGGTTTTCATAAGCTTGTAATATACCCGATATATTACAAAGAATTTCTGTATCTATTTTACTATTCATGTTCTTAGTTTTGACATTAAGTGTCAAAGTATCAATAATATTAGGATCATGAATATCAACAAGAAATTAGGATAACGATTAAAGTAAACTGTCCATAAGCTAGATTACTTTCTAATACTCCTAACAGAGAATCATCAAAATTAAGTAGTCTATCATCTCTAAGAAGCGGATAAATAGGAATATTCAAGCCTTTACTTTAAAAGAGGTTTAATAAACTTGCACAAGTCCAATATGAAGAAATTTAAATTCCTTCTTATATCTATCAATATCACAGATAACAACAATTTAATAGTTTGAGCTTAATTATTGATAGCAATAGTTGACTCACAAGTTTTAATATTGTATTTTTAAACATGGAAAAATTACCTAATCGGTAAATCTTTTCAAATGGCTCTTTAGGATAGACCAATTTTGTAAATCATTTTCTTTTAGAAATAGATATATTAATGCACTAATAAAGATATCGTCTATTATCCATAGAGAGAGAATGCCATTAGACTATACTAATGATACGATATAAAGAAACTAAGCATTCTAGTAAAGATATCAACTAGTCATACAACATGAGATTTCAAATTCTTCTATAGTAACTATGGATTCATACTCGGATTTCACATTAAGGACTATGGATTTTACAAGAGATTTTCAAGTAAAGTACCTTGTCTACACGCTGTCCCATCGCTTAACGCATCGTCGGGCATCGCAACTACTTGAAACATTCTCAACACCTTTCCTTAATCACCATACATGAACTCCATTTTTACAGTTAAAGAATTGCAAATTCATATTGTATAACAAGGTGATAACTTTGCTAAATTGCTAAGTAACTAATTAACATTTCATAAGTACAGTCTTGGCATAAAGATTTAGCCGTCCATGGCTATAATTAACATTACTATTAACATGCTAAATATGCCTAACATGGCTCTGATACCATTCAAAACGATCGTAGCATTTAACAGTAATAATAACACTTATATAAAATATAAACAAGAGAGAAAGTTATACAAGAACTCACTTCTTTTATTCAAACGGCAACGGAATAGAAAGCAAACATCCAAGCGAAAAGAGAAAACATTACAACCAAATACCAAAGGCTAAAAGAAAATCTAGTGTGGAATTTCTGATGCCTTACAATGAGAAAAACAATGTCTTATATAGACAGAGGGGAGATAGGAATGATTTTGATGCCAAACGATCGTAGCATTTAACAGTAATAATAACACTTATATAAAATATAAACAAGAGAGAAAGTTATACAAGAACTCACTTCTTTTATTCAAACGGCAACGGAATAGAAAGCAAACATCCAAGCGAAAAGAGAAAACATTACAACCAAATACCAAAGGCTAAAAGAAAATCTAGTGTGGAATTTCTGATGCCTTCTAATGAGAAAAACAATGTCTTATATAGACAGAGGGGAGATAGGAATGATTTTGATGCCTTCTTCTGATTGGCTCAGAGAGGAATCTCCTTTATCTTGAGTTTGTCGGCCATTGCTTTTTCTTTTGGAAAAGTAGTCGCTTTTTCTTTGTCGCATCTACTTTTTGAAAAGTGGTGCCGCTTATAAAGTTGTCGCCACCTCCGCAACATGCCAAAGTGTCTTTTTTGTTGTGGGATTCCATATTTGAACAATTTAATTTTAATCAAGAGATATTCCACTCTTTGAGTCTCATCTCTTCCTTTTAAACAATTCCGACTTCTTTGAGTCTCTATTCAAAAGGTCAAGAATTCGATTTTAATATCCTCATCGGATTAAATTAAATTAATCATAAAATGGATCTAGGTAAGATAAGGCTAAGGCTTTTGGCCTTAACATATCTCCATTATCATCGCTTTGAGACGAGGCTTCTTCTAATATTTGCAAGGTCGCTTTCTTCATTGGATTTGTCCTCATCTAAGTCCGACAAGGCCTTTGAGCCTTTTCTTCAAATCATTTTTGAAGATGATCTTTTGCCACTTGTAGAGGTCAGAGAAGATCGTTGAACAGCCTTCTTGGGAGCCGAGACCATCCTTTGATGAGTATCTCTTTGAGAGATATTTAATCTGCAAATACATGAATCAAAAGTCCAACTGATAATAAAAGATACCCGCTTTTGGATAAAATATTTACACAATTTAATGTGTTCGCAAAGTAGAGATGTCTTGTTCACTTTGAAATCGATTATATTTATCCGAAAATAATTTTGGCAAAACCTTTGGTTTCTCCAAAACAGTTCCACCATTCGTAGAACCATCTAGGATAATCGATTTTGAAAATTCGGCTATACTTGACAAACGGTGTGCGAGTTGGCCTTAAGTATAGAAAGTTAAACCATGCATTTTTATAATCATACCAGCTTGTAGGTTTGAGGCCTATGTTCTCTTGAAAGATTAATCGAGTATGTAAATGATCGACTATCCAATGAATGGAGAAAAACTCTTTTAATAGTGAATTTGGAATATGCAATGCTATCCGATGAATCATGGCTAAGTTTATGTTCCACTTCTATGGATCCTGTATCAACCAAAATAAACTCATAATATTTCCTAGTCTTTAGTGGATTCTCCAGATTCACATAATTCTGCTTTGTATAACAGGCTTTAGTAAGTGCTTGACTTCATATCCTTCATATTCCTTGTCAAGTGCAAGGATAGGATTAACTCGCAAAGTAACAATGTCAAAACTTCACGTTCTTTGGATTTGTTTGATGATGGTGAGATCGCTTCTTTAAAGCTTTCGAGCTTTCATTGTATATGAGTCTTTTTTGTGGGGAGGAAAATCTAGGTTTTCTGATGGAGAAAATGAACATGGTTCGATTCTTAAGAAAGGGTTTCTTAAGAATCAAGGACTGAAGATGATGCTAGGTGGTAGCGATGGGAAAGGACTTATGACACGAGAAGGAGTGATAGGAGGTAGGCTAGCAAGGGCCGAAAACTTATTTGGGCTGTTCGTTGATGGCCTGATTGCAAAGGAGAAGTCAAGGCTTCTTGTCTGCTTTTCCTTTTCGAAAGGGCCTTTGTTCCAAATCCCGGCCTTATGACCGCCTCATGTTTTTCCGCAAAAATTCTCTTGTTAGAAAATCCGAGAGAGTTTTCTTCCCTTTGATATATTCAACTTGGAAATCAAAACTTGACAATAAAGCTTGCCATCTAGCAAATATCTGCTTGGAAACGAGATTTTTAACATCCTTTTGTAGAATTTCTTTAGCATTTACAATCTACCTTAAGCAAGAATTCCTTATTAATTAAATCATCTTGAAACTTAGTAATGCAAAGGACAATAGCTAAAACTTCTTTTTAACAAGACTATAGTTTTTCCGAAAGAATTCCAAACTCCTAAGTAAAACGAACTAATTGCTCATGACTTTCGTGTGTTCTCTTTGCTTGAGAATCCTCCATAACCGATGTCCAAGCATCGCCTCAACAATCATAAAAGAACCGGATTAGGGATACCTAAGCAAGGCAAACTCTTAACCATTTCTTTAATCTTAATAATCATGAGGTTTGTTCTTTTGTCCATGGAATGTGTCTTCTTAAGCCTATCATATAATGGTTTACAAACTGTCTTACCTTTGGGATGAAGTCCGCAACATAGTTAAGACTACCCAAAATCTTTGTAATCGAAGTTTTGTCTAAGATGACATCCGGGAATTTATCGTAAAACTCAATGGCTCTGCAAATGGGTTTATATGTGCCTTGATATAAATCATGACCAAGAAATCTAATTTTAGTTTGGAAAAGTTTAATCTTTTTGGCGCTAACCACCAGGCCATTATGTTTAACAATTTTAAAGAATATATTTAAATGTTTAAAGTGAGAATCAATGTCCTCAGAAAAGATTAGTACATCATCAATATAAACAATTGAAATATGACTAATATGATTAAATATGGAATTCATAATATTTTGAAATTCTGAAGGGGCATTCTTAAGCCCAAAAGGCATAACGTTCCATTCATATTGTCCAAACGGGACATTGAAAGCAGTTTTGTATTTATCCTTTTCGGAAATCTGTATTTGCCAAAACCCTGATTTCATATCAAATTTACTATAAATATTAGCTTTAAAGGTTCTCTTTAAAAGATCCCTTTTATTAGGAATCGGATATCTAATCCATTTTAAAACAGAATTTAAAGGTTTATAATTAATAACTAGTCGAGGAGAGCCTCTCTCCTTCTCAAAGACGTTGTTGACATAAAAGGCGAACAACTCCACTGAGACTTAGAGGCCTGATAATGTTGTTTTCCAAAAGAGTATTAATCTCCTTTTTGCAAATTTCCATTAAATCATGATTCATTTGAATGGGCCTAGCTTTTGTAGAAATGGCCTTTTCATTGAATCCATCAATATAAGGAGATCAACAATATGGGCTTTTCGACTAAATGCATTTGGAAATTGAGCAAATTTCTTTTCAAAAGTTTTTTGCAAATTGGCAATCTTAGTTACCATTCCTGGTTTTTAAAATTTGCTCAATTTTCTTGATTTTTATATCTTCTTTAAGAAAACAAATGATTGGAAATTAGATTAATTCTAAAAGCATTTGTTTATGTAAAATTTACTTTCTTCGTGAGAAAGAGTTTTAATAAAAGGAAATGAAATTTCTTTTCCTAAGATCTTAGTTTTGATAGAATCAAAATCAGAAATATAAGGTTTTATTTGAGTAATAAATGGTATACCTAATATAATTTCTTCGTTAATATTTTTAGTTATAACAAAATCATTTTTAAGGCATATACCATTATTGCAAATATGAGCATCAAATAACTTATAATCAATAATTATACGTTCACCGTGGCGTCAGATAATTTGGTAGTCCCTTTGGTAAGGTACTTAGTAGGAATTAATCCTTCAATAATGCAATTTCGATCTGCACCACTATCTAACAAAGCAATCTTGTTAAGAGTTAAATGATCATTAATAACAAGTTTAATCATAATATGAGAACTCTGAGGTCTAATTTTGGTAATAGCATGGATACCTGCTTCGCTATCCGCCTCTTCCTCATGTTCTTCATTATGTTCTTCATTATCCAAAGCAATAGCGGCTTTAGAGGATCCTTCATCCTTTCTAACTTCTTTGAGAAGTTTTTCAGTGATAGCTTCGATCTCAATCTTATGAAGTCCGACTTAATTCCCTTCATATCTTCTTTAAGAGAATTGATTTCTCTCAAGTTCTTCATCAAGGTTCTTCCTTTGGAATCAAACTGCTCATGATTTGTTTCATGCTAAAAGGTGTTACTTTAGGCTTTTCTTCCTTTTGCCTAGTAACCAATTTCCGCAGTTCAAGGAGGTATTTTCTCCTAGCCTCTTCATCTTGAATATGCTCACAGTAGAGAAGAGAGTTTCACTGCCTCTTCTCAGAGATAACATGGATAGTCTTGCTATCACATAGGCAAAAAGCACCAGTGCAATTGCATTCTGACTCTTCTTCTTCAGATTCTGAATTATGGGCAACATTAAGAAATTCTTCATCGTCACATTCTTCTTCAGATGAAGAATATTCAATCGATGCTTCCTTCTTCGATGATAGAAAAGAGTTTTTGCTTAATTTCTTAATCAACTTAAAGAAGGTTAATCTTCTTCTTTTTATTCTTATTTCTGGTACAATTATTAGATCTGTGACCATTTTTACCACATTTCCATAATGTGTCTTCTGAAGAATATTCTTTAGAGGCTTGCCTCTTTCCTTTCCTTTTGGATTTTTCTGGTTCTCTTCCTTCTCGGAAGATTTTCTTTATATTTTCCATTGTTCTTTCTCTTTTCCCGCTTCCTAGCATGGAGGTTTAAGTAATGGAAATCCAAATCTTGGCAAAACTACCAAGTTCTTCATATGTAGTTTTTTGATCTTTTTTAAGTTGTTCCTTTAGCTTAAGATCAGTACATAGCTCCATAGCTACAACATTAATAATACTGATAAGATCTCCGTATGCCAGTTGAGAATACGGAATCTTTCCTTCAGATCTATCTCTTATTTTGATCTAACCTTTCAAATAAATGAGTGGGTAATCCACGATAAAGCGTTCTTTCCAATAATCATTATTGCAATCGATCTTATCATGACCTTATTCAAAAACATGTCTTTGTACCATCCGAATCACAATTTTGCAAGATAAATTATTCAAGATTTCTAAACTTCTATCCCGAAAAGACGGTTCTCCCACAAAATGTTTAGCTATACTATAGAGCAGAGTGGTGAGCATCTTCAGAGACCACTTCAAGAGATATTAGTTCCTTCCTCACTTAATTACTACTTTAGTAGTGATAGCACCAAGGATATCGGCTCTATTTTGATCGGTGAGATAATTGTCCCACCGTTTCTAAGGGTTCTGTAAACTCGCAATGATCATGTTAGCGCTTCTTATCACCAAAGACCTTTCATTTTATATCGTGATGTTCATTCCCATTTCTTGAGCTTAGAATAAATTTGACCTTCAGCCATACCATCTATGTTCCATTCACTCAAGCTTGAGCCATCTGCAGATCTTTGGATGGAGAACATCTTCCTCAAATTGAACATCGTGAAAGAAGATCTAGGATAATAATTCCTTTTGTTAGGTGCCTTTCTAACAAAGTTCTAAGCTTATTGCCTTGTGTAATATTAAGCTTAGACAATTGCTCATTTATCCCGCAAGCTTCATTGGAATGACTAAACTCTTTGGAAAGTTTAGGAAGTTTTCTTTGAGAACTCGTGGATCTTAAAAATAGGTTTAGTGTCAACTGAGGGCTAACTTTGGAAGAGCTAGGTTTATCCGCTATCCGATCGATTCCTTTGAAATTATCCCCTTTATGTTCTCAATTTGTTGGGATATCACATGGAGAACTGGTTGGTATAATTGTTTTGTTCAAAACCTTATTAAGGTCTCCACTGCTATCAAGGCGCATTCCTTTTCTATGGGTTTTTAAAAGGTGCCGCCTAAGGATTTCTTTCCGTAAGGGATGCTAAGTCCTTCTAGAGGAGGAGTAATACTTTCAACCACTGCTCTTGGTGTACCATTTGTTGATAAGGACTTGAAGGGATGATCGCTTATCATCAATTTGCCCGTAAGCTTCGAACCATTTAAAAAACTCTATTTCAGTTTTGAATCTTTTCATATCTTTGAACCACTTATCCCTGAAAGAGGTTCGTTGTTCCACCGTGTAGGTAGCTTTATACCAATTTACCTTTTGCATATGTTCAGGGGCTTTCCACCAAGAATGCAATTTCTTTTTACTAGGGACAAAGTCTTCCTCATCAGAAGTAAGTACTCCAACTGAATCTTTTCTTTGATGAACAGGTTGATCGTAGCATTTAACAG
Source organism: Solanum pinnatisectum (assembly GCA_035578085.1). NCBI lineage: Eukaryota > Viridiplantae > Streptophyta > Magnoliopsida > Solanales > Solanaceae > Solanum > Solanum pinnatisectum. The sequence goes on along the minus strand of CM069078.1, from coordinate 11,854,696 downwards.
TAATAATAACACTTATATAAAATATAAACAAGAGAGAAAGTTATACAAGAACTCACTTCTTTTATTCAAACGGCAACGGAATAGAAAGCAAACATCCAAGCGAAAAGAGAAAACATTACAACCAAATACCAAAGGCTAAAAGAAAATCTAGTGTGGAATTTCTGATGCCTTACAATGAGAAAAACAATGTCTTATATAGACAGAGGGGAGATAGGAATGATTTTGATGCCTTCTTCTGATTGGCTCAGAGAGGAATCTCCTTTATCTTGAGTTTGTCGGCCATTGCTTTTTCTTTTGGAAAAGTAGTGGCTGCTTTTTCTTTTGTCGGGCATCTACTTTTTGAAAAGTGGTGCCTGCTTTTATAAAGTTGTCGGCCACCTCCGCAACATGCCAAAGTGTCTTTTGCTGTTGTGGGATTCCATATTTGAACAATTTAATTTTAATCAAGAGATATTCCAACTCTTTGAGTCTCATCTCTTTCCTTTTAAACAATTCCGACTTCTTTGAGTCTCTATTCAAAAGGTCAAGAATTCGATTTTAATATCCTCTACTGGATTAAATTAAATTAATCATAAAATGGATCTAGGTAAGATAAGGCTAAGGCTTTTGGCCTTAACATATCTCCATTATCATCGCTTTGAGACGAGGCTTCTTCTAATACCGCAAGGTCGCTTTCTTCATTGATTTGTCCTCATCTAAGTCCGACAAGGCCTTTTGGAGCCTTTTCTTCAAATCATTTTTGGAAGATGATCTTTTGCCACTTGTAGAGGCCGTAGAAGATCGTTGAACCTTCTTTGGGAGCCGAGACCATCCTTTGATGAGTATCTCTTTGAGAGATATTTAATCTCACAAATACATGAATCAAAAAGTCCAACCGATAATAAAAGATACCCGCTTTTGGATAAAATATTTACACAATTTAATGTGTTCGCAAAGTAGAGATGTCTTGTTCACTTTGAAATCGATTATATTTATCCGAAAATAATTTTGGCAAAACCTTTGGTTTCTCTCCAAAAGTTCCACCATTCGTAGAACCATCTAGTGATAATCGATTTTGAAAATTCGGGCTATACTTGACAAACCAAAGTGCGTAGTTGGCCTTAAGTATAGAAAGTTAAACCATGCATTTTTATAATCATACCGCTTGTAGGTTTGAGGCCTATGTTCTCTTGAAAGATTAATCGAGTATAAATGATCGACTATCCAATGAATGGAGAAAAACTCTTTTAATAGTGAATTTGGAATATGCAATGCTATCCGATTCGAATCATGGCTAAGTTTATGTTCCACTTCTATGGATCCTGTATCAACCAAAATAAACTCATAATATTTCCTAGTCTTTAGTGGATTCTCCAGATTCACATAATTCGCTTGTATAACAGGCTTTAGTAAGTGCTTGACTTCATATCCTTCATATTCCTTGTCAAGTGCAAGGATAGGATTAACTCGCAAAGTAACAATGTCAAAAACTTCACGCTCTTTGGATTTGTTTGATGATGGTGAGATCGCTTTAAAGCTTTCGAGCTTTCATTGTATATGAGTCTTTAGTTTGGGGAGGAAAATCTAGGTTTTCTGATGGAGAAAATGAACATGGTTCGATTCTTTAAGAAAGGGTTTCTTAAGAATCAAGGGATGGAAGATGATGCGCTAGGTGGTAGCGATGGGAAAGGACTTATGACTGAGAAGGAGTGATAGGAGGTAGGCTAGCAAGGGCCGAAACTTATTTGGGCTGCCTGATGGCCTGATTGCAAAAGGAGAAGTCAAGGCTTCTTGTCCTGCTTCTTTTCCCTTTTCTTGAAAGGGCCTTTTGTTCCAAATCCTCGCCTTATGACCGCCTCATGTTTTTCCTCGCAAAAATTCTCTTGTTAGAAAATCCGAGAGAGTTTTCTTCCTTTGATATATTCAACTTGGAAATCAAAACTTGACAATAAAGCTTGCCATCTAGCAAATATCTGCTTGGAAACGAGATTTTTAACATCCTGTTGTAGAATTTCTTTAGCAGATTTACAATCTACCTTAAGCAAGAATTCCTTATTAATTAAATCATCTTGAAACTTAGTAATGCAAAGGACAATAGCTAAAACTTCTTTTTTAACAGTACTATAGTTTTTCTGAGCGGAATTCCAAACTCCGGAAGTAAAACGAACTAATTGCTCATGACTTTCGTGTTCTCTTTGCTTGAGAATCCTCCATAACCGATGTCCAAGCATCGCCTCAACAATCATAAAAGAATCCGGATTAGGGATACCTAAGCAAGGCAAACTCTTAACCATTTCTTTAATCTTAATAATCATGAGGTTTGTTCTTTTGTCCATGGAACAGGTGTCTTCTTAAGCCTATCATATAATGGTTTACAAACCTGTCTTACCTTTGGGATGAAGTCCGCAACATAGTTAAGACTACCCAAAAATCTTTGTAACTGAGTTTTGTCTAAGATGACATCTGGGAATTTATCAGAAAACTCAATGGCTCTGCAAATGGGTTTATATGTGCCTTGATATAAATCATGACCAAGAAATCTAATTTTAGTTTGGAAAAGTTTAATCTTTTTGGCGCTAACCACCAGGCCATTATGTTTAACAATTTTAAAGAATATATTTAAATGTTTAAAGTGAGAATCAATGTCCTCAGAAAAGATTAGTACATCATCAATATAAACAATTGAAATATGACTAATATGATTAAATATGGAATTCATAATATTTTGAAATTCTGAAGGGGCATTCTTAAGCCCAAAAGGCATAACGTTCCATTCATATTGTCCAAACGGGACATTGAAAGCAGTTTTGTATTTATCCTTTTCGGAAATCTGTATTTGCCAAAACCCTGATTTCATATCAAATTTACTATAAATATTAGCTTTAAAGGTTCTCTTTAAAAGATCCCTTTTATTAGGAATCGGATATCTAATCCATTTTAAAACAGAATTTAAAGGTTTATAATTAATAACTAGTCGAGGAGAGCCTCTCTCCTTCTCAGCAGCGTTGTTGACATAAAAGGCTGAACAACTCCACGGAGACTTAGAGGGCCTGATAATGTTGTTTTCCAAAAGAGTATTAATCTCCTTTTTGCAAATTTCCATTAAATCATGATTCATTTGAATGGGCCTAGCTTTTGTAGAAATGGCCTTTTCATTGAATCCATCAATATAAGGGAGATCAACAATATGGGCTTTTCTGACCCAAAATGCATTTGGAAATTCAGAGCAAATTTCTTTTTCAAAAGTTTTTTGCAAATTGGCAATCTTAGTTACCATTCCCGGGGTTTTTAAAATTTGCTCAATTTTCTTGATTTTTATATCTTCTTTAAGAAAACAAATCTGATTGGAAATTAGATTAATTCTAAAAGCAGTTTGTTTATGTAAAAATTTACTTTCTTCGTGAGAAAGAGTTTTAATAAAAGGAAATGAAATTTCTTTTCCTAAGATCTTAGTTTTGATAGAATCAAAATTAAATATAAGGTTTTATTTGAGTAATAAATGGTATACCTAATATAATTTCTTCGTTAATATTTTTAGTTATAACAAAATCATTTTTAAGGCATATACCATTATTGCAAATATGAGCATCAAATAACTTATAATCAATAATTATACGCTCACTGTGGCGTCAGATAATTTGGTAGTCCCTTTGGTAAGGTACTTAGTAGGAATTAATCCTTCAATAATGCAATTTCGACCGCACCACTATCTAACAAAGCAATCTTGTTAAGAGTTAAATGATCATTAATAACAAGTTTAATCATAATATGAGAACTCGAGGTCTAATTTTGGTAATAGCATGGATACCGCTTCGCTATCCCTCTTCCTCATGTTCTTCATTATGTTCTTCATTATCCAAAGCAATAGCGGCTTTAGAGGATCCTTCATCCTTTCTAACTTCTTTGAGAAGTTTTTCTGATAGCTTCGATCTCAATCTTATGAAGTTTGGACTTAATTCCCTTCATATCGTCTTTAAGAGAATTGATTTCTCTTCGAAGATCTTCAACTGACGGTACTTCCCGTTTGGAAACAAATCTCTTCATGATTTGTTTCAAGCTAAAAGGTGTTACTTTAGGCTTTTCTTCCTTTTGCCTAGTAACCAATTTCCTCGATTCAAGGAGGTATTTTCTCCTAGCCTCTTCATCTTGAATATGCTCAATAGTAGAGAAGAGAGTTTCAGCTGTCTTCTCAGAGATAACATGGATAGTCTTGCTATCACATAGGCAAAATGCACCATTGCAATTGCATTCTGACTCTTCTTCTTCAGATTCTGAATTATGGGCAACATTAAGAAATTCTTCATCGTCACTTTCTTCTTCAGATGAAGAATATTCTGAATCAGATGCTTCCTCTTCTTCGATGATAGAAAAGAGTTTTTGCTTAATTTCTTCATCAACTTCAAGAAGGTTAATCTTCTTCTTTTCTTCTTATTTCCGGGACACTTATTAGATTCGATCTTTTACCACATGTCCAAAGATGTGTCTTCAAGAAGATTCTTTAGAGGCTTGCCTCTTTCCTTTCCTTTGGATTTTTCTGGTTCTCTTCCTTTCTGGAAGATTTTCTTTATATTTTCCATTGTTCTTTCTCTTTTTCCCGCTTTCCTAGCAGATGGAGGTTTAAGTAATGGAAATCCAAAATCTTGGCAAAACTACCAAGTTCGCATATGTAGTTTTGATCTTTCTTAAGTTGTTCCTTTAGCTTAAGATCGACATAGCTCCATAGCTACAACATTAATAATATCGATAAGATCTCCGTATGCGCTTGAGAATACGGAATCTTTCCTTCGATCTATCTCTTATTTTTGATCTAACCTTTCAAATAAATGAGTGGGTAATCCACGATAAAGCGTTCTTTCCAATAATCATTATTGCAATGATCTTATCATGACCTTATTCAAAAACATGTCTTTGTACCATCCAAATCACAATTTTTGCAAGACAAATTATTCAAGATTTCTAAACTTCTATCTGGAAAAGACGCGTTCTCCCACAAAATGTTTAGCTATACTATAGAGCAGAGTGGCTGTAGCATCTTCGTAGACCACTTCTGAAGAGATATTAGTTCCTTCCTCAGTCTTAATTACTACTTTAGTAGTGATAGCACCAAGGATATCGGCTCTATTTTGATCAGTGAGATAATTGTCCCACCAGTTTCTAAGGTTCTGAAACCCGCAATGATCATGTTAGCGCTTCCTTATCACCAAGACCTTCATTTTATATGCTTTGTGATGTTCATTCCCATTTCTTGGAGCTTAGAATAAATTTGACCTTCAGCCATACCATCTATGTTCCATTCAGTCAAGCTTGAGCCATCTGCAGCAGATGCTGGATGGAGAACATCTTCCTCAGATTGACACTAAACCTATTTTTAAGATCCCTGAGTTCTCAAAAGAAAACTTCCCTAAACTTTCCAAAGAGTTTAGTCATTCCAATGAACTGCTTGACAGGATAAATGAGCAATTGTCTAAGCTTAATATTACACAAGGCAATAAGCTTAGAACTTTGTTAGAAAGGCACCCTAACAAAAGGAATTATTATCCTAGATCTTCTTTCCCTGATGTTCAATAGTAGTATTAATATTAACCAGCCTGACCATAGAAAATTTCATGGAGTAGATTTCTCCCAGACCGTTCCTAAGGTTTACTATGAAGAAGAGACTCTGGGAAGTCCTACTGCTAGTGATATGAAACCTGTTCATCAAAGAAAAGATTCAGTTGGAGTACTTACTTCTGATGAGGAAGACTTTGTCCCTAGTAAAAAGAAATTGCATTCTTGGTGGAAAGCCCCTGAACATATGCAAAAGGTAAATTGGTATAAAGCTACCTACACGGTGGAACAACGAACCTCTTTCAGGGATAAGTGGTTCAAAGATATGAAAAGATTCAAATCGAAATAGAGTTTTTAAATGGTTCAAGCTTCGGGCAAATTGATGATAAATACCATCCCTTCAAGTCCTTATCAACAAATGGTACACCAAAGAACAGTGGTTGAAAGTATTACTCCTCTAGAAGGACTTAGCATCCCTTACAGAAAGAAATCCTACAGGCACCTTTAAAACCCATAGAAAAGAATCGCTGATAACAGTGGAGACCTTAATAAGGTTTTTGAACAAAACAATTATACCAACAGTTCTCCATGTGATATCCCAACAAATTGAGGAACATAAAGGGGATTTCAAAGGAATCATCGGATAGCGGATAAACCTAGCTCTTCCAAAGTTAGCCCTCGATTGACACTAAACCTATTTTTAAGATCGAAGTTCTCAAAAGAAAACTTCCTAAACTTTCCAAAGAGTTTAGTCATTCCAATGAATCGCTTGACAGATAAATGAGCAATTGTCTAAGCTTAATATTACACAAGGCAATAAGCTTAGAACTTTGTTAGAAAGGCACCCTAACAAAAGGAATTATTATCCAGATCTTCTTTCCCGATGTTCAATTTGAGGAAGATGTTCATCCAAAGATCTGCCGCATGGCTCAAGCTTGATGAATGGAACATAGATGGTATGGTGAAGGTCAAATTTATTCTAAGCTCCAAGAAATGAATGAACATCACAAAGATATAAAATGAAAGGTGCCGTGATAAGGAAGCCGCTAACATGATCATTGCAGTTTACAGAACCCTTAGAAATCGGGGACAATTATCTCACCGATCAAAAGAGCCGATATCTCAGGTGCTATCACTACTAAAGTAGTAATTAAGATCGAGGAAGGAACTAATATCTCTTCGAAGGTCTGAAAATGCTACACTCGCTTCTATAGTATAGCTAAACATTTTGGGAGAACACGTCTTTTCCAGATAGAAGTTTAGAAATCTTGAATAATTTGTCATGAAAAATTGATGTGATTTCGGATGGTACAAAGACATGTTTTTGAATAAGGTCATGATAAGATCGATTGCAATAATGATTATTGGAAAGAACGCTTTATCGTGGATTACCACTCATTTATTTAAAAGGTTAGATCAAAAATAAGAGATAGATGCGAAGGAAAGATTCCGTATTCTCAATCGCATACGAGATCTTATCATTATTAATGTTGTAGCTATGGAGCTATGTACGATCTTAAGCTAAAGGAACAACTTAAGAAAGATCAAAACTACATATGCGAACTTGGTAGTTTTTGCCAAGATTTTGGATTTCCATTACTTAAACCTCCATCCGCTAGGAAAGCAGAAAGAGAAAGAACAACGAAAATATAAAGAAAATCTTCCAGAAAGGAAGAGAACCCGAGAAAAATCCAAAAGGAAAGGAAAGAGGCAAGCCTCTAAAGAATCTTCTTGAAGACACATGCCGACATGTGGTAAAAGGTCATGATCTAATAAGTGTCCTAAATAAGAAGAAAAAGAAGAAGATTAACCTTCTGAAGTTGATGAAGAAATTAAGCAAAACTCTTTTCTATCATCGAAGAAGAAGTTATTCGATTCGTAATATTCTTCATCCAAGAAGAAAGTGACGATGAAGAATTTCTTAATGTTGCCCATAATCGTAATCGAAGAAGAGTCGAATGCAATTGCAATGGTGCATTTTGCCTGTGATAGCAAGACTATCCATGTTATCTCCGAGAAGACATGAAACTCTTCTCACTATTGAGCATATTCAAGATGAAGAGGCTAGGAGAAAATACCTCCTTGAATCGCAGAAATGTTACTAGGCAAAAGGAAGAAAAGCCTAAAGTAACATTTTTAGCATGAAACAAATCATGAATGATTTGATTCAAAAGGAAGAACCTTCAAGAAGAACTTCAAGAGAAATCAATTCTCTTAAAGAAGATATGAAGGGAATTAAGTCCGCACTTCATAAGATTGAGATCGAAGCTATCATCGAAAAACTTCAAAGAAGTTAGAAAGGATGAAGGATCCTCAAAGCCGCTATTGCTTTGGATAATGAAGAACATGAGGAAGAGGCGGATAAGCGGTATCCATGCTATTACCAAAATTAGACCTCGAGTTCTCATATTATGATTAAACTTGTTATTAATGATCATTTAACTCTTAACAAGATTGCTTTGTTAGATAGTGGTGCGCGAAATTGCATTATTGAAGGATTAATTCCTACTAAGTACCTTACAAAGGGACTACCAAATTATCGCCACAGTAACGTATAATTATTGATTATAAGTTATTTGATGCTCATATTTGCAATAATGGTATATGCCTTAAAAATGATTTTGTTATAACTAAAATATTAACGAAGAAATTATATTAGGTATACCATTTATTACTCAAATAAAACCTTATATTTCGATTTTGATTCTATCAAAACTAAGATCTTAGAAAGAAATTTCATTTCCTTTATTAAAACTTCTCACGAAGAAAGTAATTTACATAAACAAATCGCTTTTAGAATTAATCTAATTTCAATCGATTTGTTTTTAAAGAAGATATAAAAATCAAGAAAATTGAGCAAATTTTAAAACCCCAGAATGGTAACTAAGATTGCCAATTTGCAAAAACTTTTGAAAAAGAAATTTGCTCAATTTCCAAATGCATTTTGGTCAAAAGCCCATATTGTTGATCTCCTTATATTGATGGATTCAATGAAAAGGCCATTTCTAAAAGCTAGGCCCATTCAAATGAATCATGATTTAATGGAAATTTGCAAAGGAGATTAATACTTTTGGAAAACAACATTATCGCCTCTAAGTCTCAAATGAGTTGTTCGACCTTTTATGTCAACAACGCCGCCGAGGAGAGAGGCTCTCTCGACTAGTTATTAATTATAAACCTTTAAATTCTGCTTTAAAATGGATTAGATATCCGATTCCTAAAAGGATCTTTTAAAGAGAACTTAAAGCTAATATTTATAGTAAATTTGATATGAAATCGGGGTTTTGGCAAATCTGATTTCTAAAAGGATAAATACAAAATCGCTTGGACAATATGAATGAGCGTTATGCCTTTTGGGCTTAAGAATGCTTCGTAATTTCAAAATATTATGAATTCCATATTTAATCATATTAGTCATATTTCAATTGTTTATATTGATGATGTACTAATCTTTTCGACATTGATTCTCACTTTAAACATTTAAATATATTCTTTAAAATTGTTAAACATAATGGCACAGTGGTTAGCCAAAAAGATTAACTTTTCCAAACTAAAATTAGATTTCTTGGTCATGATTTATATCAAGGCACATATAAACCCATTTGCGAGCCATTGAGTTTTCGATAAATTCAGATGTCATCTTAGACAAAACTCGATTACAAAGATTTTTGGTAGTAACTATGTTGCGGACTTCATCCCAAAGACAAAGTTTGTAAACCATTATATGATAGGCTTAAGAAGACACGTTCCATGGACAAAAGAACAAACCTCAGCTTATTAAGATTAAAGAAATGGTTAAGAGTTTGCCTTGCTTAGTATCCTAATCCGATTCTTTTATTGTTGAGATCGATGCTGCATATCGGTTATGAGGATTCTCCAAAGAGAACACTGAAAGTCATGAGCAATTAGTTCGTTTACTCGAGTTTGAATCCGAAAAACTATAGTATCGTTAAAAAAAGAAGTTTTAGCTATTGCATTACTAAGTTTGTTTCAAGATGATTTAATTAATAAGAAATTCTTGCTTAAGGTAGATTGTAAATGCTAAAGAAATTTCTACAAAGGATGTTAAAATCTGCTTTCAAACAGATATTTGCTAGATGGCAAGCTTTATTGTCGTTTGATTTCCAAGTTGAATATATCAAGGGAAAACTTCCCGATTTTCAAGAGATTTTTGCAAAAACATGAGGTCATAACAGATTTGGAACAAAGGCCCTTTCCAAGAAAAGAAGAAACAAGAAGTTCACTTTCTTCTTTAATCAAAGCCATCATCAACAGCCAAATAAGTTTTACCTTGGCCTACTTCCTATCACTTCCGGTCATAAGTTCTTTCCCATCGCTACCAGCTTATCATCTTCCAGTCCTCGATTTAAGAAACTTTCTAAAGAATCACCATGTTCATTTTCTCCAAGAAAACCCAGATTTTCTCCCCACAACTAAAAGACTCATATAATGAAAGCTCGCAAAGCTTTAAAAGCGATCACCATCATCAAACAAATCAAAGAACGCGAAGTTTTGACATTGTTACTTTGCAAATCTATCCATCTCGACAAGGAATATATGAAGTCAAGCTACTAAAGCTCCTCGTTATACAAACAGAATTATGTGGATACGAGAATTAAGACTAGAAATATTATGAGTTTATTTTGTTGATACAGATCCATAGAAGTGGAACATAAATTCAGCCATGATTCGATTCATAGCATATTTCCAAATTCACTATTAAAGAGTTTTTCTTCATTCGATCGATAGTCGATCATTTACATACTCGATTAATCTTTCGAGAACATAGTTCTCCACAATCGGTATGATTATAAAAATGCATGGTTTAACTTTCTATACTTAAGGCCAACTTTACACAGTTTGTCAGTATCAATTTTCAAAATCCTAGATGTTTCTAATGGTGAATGCTTTGGAGAAACTGTGTTTTGCCAAAATTATTTTCGATAAATATAATCGCCAAATCGAAAGACATCTCTATTTGCCGTAACACATTAAATGTGTGTAAATTTTTATTCAAAACGGGTATCTTTTATTATTAGTTGACTTTTCAGCTTCATATTTGACAGATTAAATATCTTCAAAGAGATACATCAAAGGATGGTTCAGTTCAAAGAAATTCAACGATCTTCTACAGTGGCAAAAGATCATCTTCAAAAATGATTTGAAGAAAAGGTCAAAGGCCTTGTCGCACTTAGATGAGGACAACCAATGAAGAAACAGCTTGCAAAATGTTAGAAGAGCTGCTCAAAGCGATGATAATGAGATATAAGTCAAAAGCCCAGCCTTATCTTACTAGATCCATTTTATGATTAATTTAATTTAATAGAGAGATATTAAATTATCGACCTTTGAATAGAGACCAAAGAATTCGAATTGTTTAAAGGAAAGAGATGAGACTCAAAGAGTTGAATATCTCTTGATTAAAATTAAATTGTTCAAATATGGAATTCACAACAAAGACACTTTGGCATGTTAGGAGGTTTGACAACTTTATAAGCACCACTTTTCAAAGTAGATGTTCGACAAAGAAAAGCCATCATTTTTCCAAAGAAAAGCAATGGCGACAAACTCAAGATAAGGAGATTCTTCTTCAGCCAATCAAGAAGGCATCAAAATCATTCTATCTTCTCTCTGTCTATATAAGACATTGTTTTTTCTCAAGGCATCGTAATCACACTAGATTTTTAGCCTTTGGTATTTGTTGTAATGTTTTCTTTCGATTGATGTTTGCCTATTTGAATAAAGAGTGAGTTTGTATAACTTTCTCTTGTTTATATTTTATATATGTTATTATTATGCTAAATGCTACATCGCTTTGAATAATAATAACACTTATATAAAATATAAACAAGAGAGAAAGTTATACAAGAACTCACTTCTTTATTCAAACTAACTAATAGAAAGCAAACATCCAAGCGAAAAGAGAAAACATTACAACCAAATACCAAAGGCTAAAAGAAAATCTAGTGTGGAATTTCTGATGCCTTACAATGAGAAAAACAATGTCTTATATAGACAGAGGGGAGATAGGAATGATTTTGATGCCTTCTTCTGATTGGCCTGTAGAGAATCTCCTTTATCTTGAGTTTGTCGCCATTGCTTTTTCTTTGGAAAAGTAGTGGTCGCTTTTTCTTTTGGGCATCTACTTTTGAAAAGTGCTCGCTTATAAAGTTGTCGCCACCTCCGCAACATGCCAAAGTGTCTTTGCTGTCATGGATTCCATATTTGAACAATTTAATTTTAATCAAGAGATATTCCAACTTTTGAGTCTCATCTCTTTCCTTTTAAACAATTCGACTTCTTTGAGTCTCTATTCAAAAGGTCAGAATTCGGATTTTAATATCCTCATCGGATTAAATTAAATTAATCATAAAATGGATCTAGGTAAGATAAGGCTAAGGCTTTTGGCCTTAACATATCTCCATTATCATCGCTGAGAAGGCTTCTTCAATAAATGCAATGCTTCTTCATTGGATTTGTCCTCATCTAAGTCCGATAAGGCCTTTGGAGCCTTTTCTTCAAATCATTTTTGAAGATGATCTTTTGCCACTTGTAGAGGCCGTAGAAGATCGTTGAATGCCTTCTTGGGAGCCGAGACCATCCTTTGATGAGTATCTCTTTGAGAGATATTTAATCCTCACAAATACATGAATCAAAAGTCCAACGATAATAAAAGATACCCGCTTTTGGATAAAATATTTACACAATTTAATGTGTTCTCGCAAAGTAGAGATGTCTTGTTCACTTTGAAATCGATTATATTTATCCGAAAATAATTTTGGCAAAACCTCTGTTTCTCCAAAACAGTTCCACCATTCGTAGAACTATCTAGGATAATCGATTTTGAAAATTGGGCTATACTTGACAAACCAAAGTGCGTAGTTGGCCTTAAGTATAGAAAGTTAAACCATGCATTTTTATAATCATACCAATGTAGGTTTGAGGCCTATGTTCTCTTGAAAGATTAATCGAGTATAAATGATCGACTATCCAAATAATGGAGAAAAACTCTTTAATAGTGAATTTGGAATATGCAATGCTATCCGATTCAATCATGGCTAAGTTTATGTTCCACTTCTATGGATCCTCAGACAACCAAAATAAACTCATAATATTTCCTAGTCTTTAGTGGATTCTCCAGATTCACATAATTCGCTTGTATAACAGGCTTTAGTAAGTGCTTGACTTCATATCCTTCATATTCCTTGTCAAGTGCAAGGATAGGATTAACTCGCAAAGTAACAATGTCAAAACTTCACGCTCTTTGGATTTGTTTGATGATGGTGAGATCGCTTTAAAGCTTTCTGAGCTTTCATTGTATATGAGTCTTTAGTTTGGGGAGGAAAATCTAGGTTTTCCGATGGAGAAAATGAACATGGTTCGATTCTTAAGAAAGGGTTTCTTAAGAATCAAGGGACTGGAAGATGATGCGCTAGGTGGTAGCGATGGAAAGGACTTATGACCGAGAAGGAGTGATAGGAGGTAGGCTAGCAAGGGCCGAAAACTTATTTGGGCTGCTCAATGATGGCCTGATTGCAAAGGAGAAGGCTTTGTCTGCTTCTTTTCCCTTTTCGAAAGGGCCTTTGTTCCAAATCCCGCCTTATGACCGCCTCATGTTTTTCCCTCAAAAATTCTCTTGTTAGAAAATCCGAGAGAGTTTTCTTCCTTTGATATATTCAACTTGGAAATCAAAACTTGACAATAAAGCTTGCCATCTAGCAAATATCCTTGGAAACGAGATTTTAACATCCTTTGTAGAATTTCTTAGCAGATTTACAATCTACCTTAAGCAAGAATTCCTTATTAATTAAATCATCTTGAAACTTAGTAATGCAAAGGACAATAGCTAAAACTTCTTTTTAACAAGATTATAGTTTTTCCGAGCTAATTCCAAACTAAGTAAAACGAACTAATTGCTCATGACTTTCGTGTTCTCTTTGCTTGAGAATCCTCCATAACCGATGTCCAAGCATCGCCTCAACAATCATAAAAGAATCGGATTAGGATACCTAAGCAAGGCAAACTCTTAACCATTTCTTTAATCTTAATAATCATGAGGTTTGTTCTTTTGTCCATGGAATGTGTCTTCTTAAGCCTATCATATAATGGTTTACAAACTGTCTTACCTTTGGGATGAAGTCCGCAACATAGTTAAGACTACCCAAAAATCTTTGTAGAATCGAAGTTTTGTCTAAGATGACATCCGGGAATTTATCAAAACTCAATGGCTCGCAAATGGGTTTATATGTGCCTTGATATAAATCATGACCAAGAAATCTAATTTTAGTTTGGAAAAGTTTAATCTTTTGGCGCTAACCACTGTGCCATTATGTTTAACAATTTTAAAGAATATATTTAAATGTTTAAAGTGAGAATCAATGTCCTAAAAGATTAGTACATCATCAATATAAACAATTGAAATATGACTAATATGATTAAATATGGAATTCATAATATTTTGAAATTAAGGGGCATTCTTAAGCCCAAAAGGCATAACGCTCCATTCATATTGTCCAAACGACATTGAAAGCGCTTTGTATTTATCCTTTCGAAATCAGATTTGCCAAAACCCCGATTTCATATCAAATTTACTATAAATATTAGCTTTAAAGGTTCTCTTTAAAAGATCCCTTTATTAGGAATCGATATCTAATCCATTTTAAAATGTAATTTAAAGGTTTATAATTAATAACTAGTCGAGAGAGCCTCTCTCCTTCTCAAAGAGTTGTTGACATAAAAGGTCAACAACTCCACTGAGACTTAGAGGCCTGATAATGTTGTTTTCCAAAAGAGTATTAATCTCTTTGCAAATTTCCATTAAATCATGATTCATTTGAATGGGCCTAGCTTTTGTAGAAATGGCCTTTTCATTGAATCCATCAATATAAGGGAGATCAACAATATGGGCTTTTCTGACCCAAAATGCATTTGGAAATTGAGCAAATTTCTTTTTCAAAAGTTTTTGCAAATTGGCAATCTTAGTTACCATTCCCTGGTTTTTAAAATTTGCTCAATTTTCTTGATTTTTATATCTTCTTTAAGAAAACAAACTGATTGGAAATTAGATTAATTCTAAAAGCGCTTTGTTTATGTAAAAATTTACTTTCTTCGTGAGAAAGAGTTTTAATAAAAGGAAATGAAATTTCTTTTCCTAAGAACTTAGATTTGATAGAATCAAAATCATAAATATAAGTAATTATTTGAGTAATAAATGGTATACCTAATATAAATTCTTCGTTAATATTTTTAGTTATAACAAAATCATTTTTAAGGCATATACCATTATTGCAAATATGAGCATCAAATAACTTATAATCAATAATTATACGCTCACCGTGGCGTCAGATAATTTGGTAGTCCCTTTGTAAGTTACTTAGTAGGAATTAATCCTTCAATAATGCAATTTCGATCTGCACCACTATCTAACAAAGCAATCTTGTTAAGAGTTAAATGATCATTAATAACAAGTTTAATCATAATATGAGAACTCTGAGGTCTAATTTTGGTAATAGCATGGATACCTGCTTCGCTATCCGCCTCTTCCTCATGTTCTTCATTATGTTCTTCATTATCCAAAGCAATAGCGCTTTAGAGGATCCTTCATCCTTTCTAACTTCTTGAGAAGTTTTTCATGATAGCTTCGATCTCAATCTTATGAAGTCCGACTTAATTCCTTCATATCTTCTTTAAGAGAATTGATTTCTCTTCAAGTTCTTCATCAAGGTTCTTCCTTTGGAATCAAACTGCTCATGATTTGTTTCATGCTAAAAGGTGTTACTTTAGGCTTTTCTTCCTTTGCCTAGTAACCAATTCTCAGCTTCAAGAGGTATTTTCTCCTAGCCTCTTCATCTTGAATATGCTCAATAGTAGAGAAGAGAGTTTCACTGCCTTCTCAGAGATAACATGGATAGTCTTGCTATCACATAGGCAAAATGCACCATTGCAATTGCATTCGACTCTTCTTCTTGATTCAATTATGGGCAACATTAAGAAATTCTTCATCGTCACTTTCTTCTTGATGAAGAATATTCAATCGATGCTCTCTTCTTCGATGATAGAAAAGAGTTTTGCTTAATTTCTTCATCAACTTCATAAGGTTAATCTTCTTCTTTTTCTTCTTATTTCAGGACACTTATTAGATTCATGGACTTTTTACCACATGTCCAAAGATGTGTCTTCTCAAGAAGATTCTTTGAGGCTTGCCTCTTTCCTTTCCTTTTGGATTTTTCTGGTTCTCTTCCTTTCCCGGAAGATTTTCTTTATATTTTCCAGTTGTTCTTTCTTTTCCCCGCTTTCCTAGCGATGGAGGTTTAAGTAATGGAAATCCAAAATCTTGGCAAAACTACCAAGTTCTGCATATGTAGTTTTTTTATCTTTCTTAAGTTGTTCCTTTAGCTTAAGATCAGTACATAGCTCCATGGCTACAACATTAATAATACTGATAAGATCTCCGTATGCCAGCTGAGAATACGGAATCTTTCCTTCGCATCTATCTCTTTTTGATCTAACCTTTTCAATAAATGAGTGGGTAATCCGCGATAAAGCGTTCTTTCCAATAATCATTATTGCAATCGATCTTATCATGACCTTATTCAAAACATGTCTTTGTACCATCCGAAATCAATTTTTTGCAAGACAAATTATTCAAGATTTCTAAACTTCTATCCCGAAAAGACGCGTTCTCCCACAAAATGTTTAGCTATACTATAGAGCAGAGTCAGTAGCATCTTCAGAGACCACTTCAAGAGATATTAGTTCCTTCCTCGCCTTAATTACTACTTTAGTAGTGATAGCACCAAGGATATCGGCTCTATTTTGATCGGTGAGATAATTGTCCCACCGCTTTCTAAGGGTTCTAGAAACCCGCAATGATCATGTTAGCGCTTCCTTATCACCAAAGACCTTTCATTTTATATGTCGTGATGTTCATTCCCATTTCGAGCTTAGAATAAATTTGACCTTCACCATACCATCTATGTTCCATTCAATAAGCTTGAGCCATCCGCAGCAGATCCGGATGGAGAACATCTTCTCAAATTGAACATCGTGAAAGTTAAGATCTAGGATAATAATTCCTTTTGTTAGGTGCCTTTCTAACAAAGTTCTAAGCTTATTGCCTTGTGTAATATTAAGCTTAGACAATTGCTCATTTATCCCATCAAATTCATTGGAATGACTAAACTCTTTGGAAAGTTTAGGAAGTTTTTGAGAACTCAGGGATCTTAAAAATAGGTTTAGTGTCAATCTGAGGGCTAACTTTGGAAGAGCTAGGTTTATCCGCTATCTGACTGATTCCTTTGAAATTATCCCCTTTATGTTCCTCAATTTGTTGGGATATCACATGGTGAATTTGGAATATGCAATGCTATCCGGATCTGAATCATGGCTAAGTTTATGTTCCACTTCTATGGATCCTGTATCAACCAAAATAAACTCATAATATTTCCTAGTCTTTAGTGGATTCTCCGTATCCACATAATTCCTGTTTGTATAACAGGGCTTTAGTAAGTGCTTGACTTCATATCACTAGCAGTAGGACTTCCCAGAGTCTCTTCTTCATAGTAAACCTTAGGAACGGTCTGGGAGAAATCTACTCCATGAAATTTTCTATGGTCAGGCTGGTTAATATTAATACTACTATCTTCATCCTCCTCCCGGGGTTGAAAAGAAGAGGTCTTGCCAAGACATTCTTCTACTGAAGACGCTTAAAAGAACTGGATCTTAAAACTTAAGGTTAATAGATCCGTCGTGAATTGATAACTATCTAACCGCAAGTCTCAGTTGAAGGGGTAAAGGATTCGTAATAGAATCAAATTTCCATTCTTCATCGCCTAAAATATCACCCACTTAAGAAGTCTAGGACAAAAGTAGTACTATGCTCTTGGTTAGCTTCCATAAGCATAGTGACTCCTTTAACACTAGAAGCAATAGCTGGGGCTATTGTGGTTTTCATAAGCTTGTAATATACCCGATATATTACAAAGAATTTCTCCGTATCTATTTTACTATTCATGTTCTTAGTTTTGACATTAAGTGTCAAAGTATCAATAATATTAGGATCATGAATATCAACAAAGAAATTAGGATAACATTAAAGTAAATCGTCCATAAGCTAGATTACTTTCTAATACTCCTAACAGAGAATCATCAAAATTAAGTAGTCTATCATCTCTAAGAAGCATAAATAGGAATATTCAAGCCTTTACTTTAAAAGAGGTTTAATAAAGAACTTGCACAAGTCCAATATGAAGAAATTTAAATTCCTTCTTATATCTATCAATATCACAGATAACAACAATTTAATAGTTTTGAGCGAATTATTGATAGCAATAGTTGACTCACAAGTTTTAATATTGTATTTTTAAACATGGAAAATTACCTAATCGTAAATCTTTTCAAATGGCTCTTAGGATAGACCAATTTTGTAAATCATTTTCTGCTTTAGAAATAGATATATTAACACTAATTAAAGATGTCGCTATTATCCATAGAGAGAGAATGCCATTAGACTATACTAATGATACGATAAAAGAAACTAAGCATTCTAGTAAAGATATCAACTAGTCATACAACATGAGATTTCAAATTCTTCTATAGTAACTATGGATTCATACTGGATTTTACATTAAGGACTATGGATTTTACAAGAGATTTTCAAGTAAAGTACCTTGCTACACGCCTTATCTGGCTTAACGATCACTTCGGCAAGATCGCAACTACTTGAAACATTCTCAACACCTTTCCTTAATCACCATATGAACTCCATTTTTACGCTAAAGAATTGCAAATTCATATTGTATAACAAGGTGATAACTTTGCTAAATTGCTAAGTAACTAATTAACATTTCATAAGTACAGTCTTGGCATAAAGATTTAGCCGTCCATGGCTATAATTAACATTACTATTAACATGCTAAATATGCCTAACATGGCTCTGATACCATTCAAAACGATCGTAGCATTTAACAGTAATAATAACACTTTGGCATGTTGCGGAGGTGGCCGACAACTTTATAAAAGCAGGCACCACTTTTCAAAAAGTAGATGCCCGACAAAAGAAAAAGCAGCCACTACTTTTCCAAAAGAAAAAGCAATGGCCGACAAACTCAAGATAAAGGAGATTCCTCTCTGAGCCAATCAGAAGAAGGCATCAAAATCATTCCTATCTCCCCTCTGTCTATATAAGACATTGTTTTTCATTAGAAGGCATCGTAAATTCCACACTAGATTTTCTTTGCCTAGCCTTGGTATTTGGTTGTAATGTTTTCTCTTCGCTGATGTTTGCTTATTCCGCTGCTTGAATAAAAGAAGAGTTCTTGTATAACTTTCTCTCTTGTTTATATTTTATATAAGTGTTATTATCAAGTAAATGCTACGATCGCTTTGAATGGTATGAGCCATGTTAGTATATTTAGCATGTTAATAGTAATGTTAATTATAGCCATGGACGGCTAAATCTTATGCCAAGACTGCATTTATGAAATGTTAATTAGTTACTTAGCAATTTAGCAAAGTTATCACCTTGTTATACAATATGAATTTGCAATTCTTTAATCAGAAAATGGAGTTCATGTATGGTGATTAAGGAAAGGTGTTGAGAATGTTTCAAGTTCATGATGCCGAAAAGCGGTCGTTGCCGATGGGACAGCGTAGATCGCAAGGTACTTTACTTGAAAATCTCTTGTAAAATCCATAGTCCTTAATGTAAAATCCAGTATGAATCCATAGTTACTATAGAAGAATTTGAAATCTCATGTTGTATGACTAGTTGATATCTTTACTAGAATGCTTAGTTTCTTTTTATCGTATCATTAGTATAGTCTAATGGCATTCTCTCTATGGATAATAGACAAGATATCGTTAATTCTTAATATATCTATTTCTAAAACAGTAAAATGATTTACAAAATTGTCTATCTAAAGAGCCATTTGAAAAGATTTACGCTTAGGTAATTTTTCCATGTTTAAAAATACAATATTAAAACTTGTGAGTCAACTATTGCTATCAATAATTCGCAAACTATTAAATTGTTATCACTGATATTGATAGATATAAGAAGGAATTTAAATTTCTTCATATTGACTTGTGTTGTCGTTAAACCTCTTTTCCGTAAAGGCTTGAATATTCCTATTTGTCCGCTTCTTAGAGATGATAGACTACTTAATTTTGATGATTCTCTCGTTAGAGTATTAGAAAGTAATCTAGCTTATGACTGGGCTTTACTTTAATCGTTATCCTAATTTTATCGTTGATATTCATGATCCTAATATTATTGATACTTTGACACTTAATGTCAAAACTAAGAACATGAATAGTAAAATAGATACCAGAGAAATTGGCAGAATATATCGGTATATTACAAGTTTATGAAACCACAATAGCCCCAAAGGCTATTGCTTCTAGTGTTAAAGGAGTCACTATGCTTATGGAAGCTAACCAAGAGCATAGTACTACTTTTGTCCCTAGACTTCTTAAGGATCGATATTTTAGCCGATGAAGAATGGAAATTTGATTCTATTATTTAATCCTTTACCCTTCAACCCGAGACTTCGCAGCTTAGATAGGTTATCCAATTTCGACGGATCTATTAACCTTAAGTTTTTAAGATCCAGCTTTTTTAGCCGTTTTCAAGTAGAAGAATGTCTTCGGCAAGACCTCTTCTTTCAACCTCGAGGAGATGAAGATAGTAGTATTATTAACAGCTCGACCATAGAAAATTTCATGGAGATTTCGCATCAGCCCTAAGGTTTACTATGAAAAGAGACTGAAGTCCTATCGCTAGTGATATGAAACGCTCATCAAAAAGATTCATTGAGTACTTATTTCCGATGAGGACTTTGTCCTAGTAAAAGAAATTGCATTCTTGGTGGAAGCCCCGAACATATGCAAAAGGTAAATTGGTATAAAGCTACCACACGTGGAACAACGAACCTCTTTCGTGATAAGTGGTTCAAAGATATGAAAAGATTCAAAATCAAATAGAGTTTTTAAATGGTTCAAGCTTCGGCAAATTGATGATAAATAATATCCTTCAAGTCCTTATCAACAAATGGTACACAAAGAAGTGGTTGAAAGTATTACTCCTCCTCTAGAAGGACTTAGCATCTCACGGAAAGAAATCCTTAGCGGCACCTTTAAAAACCCATAGAAAGGAATCGTTGATAATACCGAGACCTTAATAAGTTTTGAACAAAACAATTATACCAAAGTTCTCCATGTGATATCCCAACAAATTGAGAACATAAAGGGATAATTTCAAAGGAATCAGTGATAGCGGATAAACCTAGCTCTTCCAAAGTTAGCCCTCGATTGACACTAAACCTATTTTTAAGATCCTCAGTTCTCAAAACTTTCTCAAACTTTCCAAAGAGTTTAGTCATTCCAATGAATCGCTGACAGATAAATGAGCAATTGTTCAAGCTTAATATTACACAAGGCAATAAGCTTAGAACTTTGTTAGAAAGGCACTTAACAAAAGGAATTATTATCCCAGATCTTCTTTCCCCGATGTTCAATTGAGAAGATGTTCTCATCCAAAGATTCTGCCGCAGATAGCTTGATCGAATGGAACATAGATGGTATGGTCAAGGTCAAATTTATTCTAAGCTCCAAGAATGGGAATGAACATCACAAAGATATAAAATGAAAGTGGTGATAAGGAAGCCGCTAACATGATCATTGCAGGTTTTTGCAGAACCCTTAGAATCTGTGGACAATTATCACCGATCAAAATAGCCGATATCCTTGGTGCTATCACTACTAAAGTAGTAATTAAGATCGAGGAAGGAACTAATATCTCTTCGTATGTCATGAAGATGCTACACCACCGCTATAGTATAGCTAAACATTTTGTGAGAACGCGTCTTTTCCAGATAGAAGTTTAGAAATCTTGAATAATTTGTACGCAAAAATTGACAGATTCGATGGTACAAAGACATGTTTTGAATAAGGTCATGATAAGATCGATTGCAATAATGATTATTGAAAGAACGCTTTATCGCCGATACCCACATTTCGCCGAAAGGTTAGATCAAAATAAGAGATAGATGCGAAAGATTCCGTATTTCAATCGCATACGAGATCTTATCGATTATTAATGTTGTAGCTATGGAGCTATGTCGATCTTAAGCTAAAGGAACAACTTAAGAAAGATCAAAACTATATGCGTAACTTGGTAGTTTTGCCAAGATTTTGATTTCCATTACTTAAACCTCCATCGCTAGAAAGCAGAAAGAGAAAGAACAATCGAAAATATAAAAGAAAATCTTCCAGAGGAAGAGAACTCCCAGAAAAACTAAAGAAAGGAAAGAGGCAAGCCTCTAAAGAATCTTCTTCGTAAGACATGCCGACATGTGGTAAAAGGTCACTATCTAATAAGTGTCCTGTAAATAAGAAGAAAAAGAAGAAGATTAACCTTCTGAAGTTGATGAAGAAATTAAGCAAAAACTCTTTCTATCATCGAAGATAAGCATCTGATTCGCAATATTCTTCATCCGAAGAAGAAAGTGACGAAGAATTTCTTAATGTTGCCATAATCGTAATCAAGAAGAAGAGTCGAATGCAATTGCAATGGTGCATTTTGCCTATGTGATAGCAAGACTATCCATGTTATCTCCGAGAAGGCAAAACTCTCTTCTACTATTGAGCATATTCAAGATGAAGAGGCTAGAGAAAATACCTCTTGAATCGCAGTAATGGTTACTAGGCAAAGGAAGAAAAGCCTAAAGTAACACTTTTAGCATGAAACAAATCATGAACAGATTTGATTCCAAAGGGAAGAACCTTCAAGAAAGAACTTCAAGAGAAATCAATTCTTTAAAGAAGATATGAAGGGAATTAAGTCCAGATCATAAGATTGAGATCGGTTATCATCGAAAAACTTCTCAAAGAAGTTAGAAAGGATGAAGGATCTCTAAAGCCGCTATTGCTTTGGATAATGAAGAACATAATGAAGAACATGAGGAAGAGGCGATAGCTAAGGTATCCATGCTATTACAAATTAGACCTCGAGTTCTCATATTATGATTAAACTTGTTATTAATGATCATTTAACTTAACAAGATTGCTTTGTTAGATAGTGGTGCGTAAATTGCATTATTGAAGGATTAATTCCTACTAAGTACCTTAAAGGACTACCAAATTATACAATACACAGTGAACGCATAATTATTGATTATAAGTTATTTGATGCTCATATTTGCAATAATGGTATATGCCTTAAAATGATTTTGTTATAACTAAAATATTAACGAAGAAATTATATTAGTATACCATTTATTACTCAAATAAAACCTTATATTTCGATTTTGATTCTATCAAAACTAAGATCTTAGAAAGAAATTTCATTTCCTTTTATTAAAACTCTTTCTCACGAAGAAAGTAAATTTTTACATAAACAAATCGCTTAGAATTAATCTAATTTCAATCAGATTTGTTTTCTTAAAGAAGATATAAAATCAAGAAAATTGAGCAAATTTTAAAACCTGAATGGTAACTAAGATTGCCAATTTGCAAAAACTTTTGAAAAGAAATTTGCTCAATTTTCAAATGCATTTAAGTCAAAAGCCCATATTGTTGATCTCCTTATATTGATGGATTCAATGAAAAGCCATTTCAAAAGCTAGGCCCATTCAAATGAATCATGATTTAATGGAAATTTGCAAAAAGGATTAATACTTTGGAAAACAACATCAGCCTCTAAGTTCTCCGCGAGTTGTTCACTTATGTCAACAACGCCGCTTTGAGAGAAGCTCTCCTCGACAGTTATTAATTATAAACCTTTAAATGCTTTTAAAAAATGGATTAGATATCCGATTCTAATAAAAGGATCTTTTAAAGAGAACCTTTTAAAGCTAATATTTATAGTAAATGATATGAAATCGGTTTTGTAAATTATTTTTAAAAGATAAATAAAATCGCTTTCAATGTCCCGCTTGGACAATATGAATGGAACGTTATGCTTTTGGGCTTAAGAATGTTCTTCAGAATTTCAAAATATTATTAATTCAATATTTAATCATATTAATCATATTTCAATTGTTTAAATTGATGATGTACTAATATTTTCTGAGGACATTGATTCTCAATTTAAACATTTAAATATATTCTTAAAATTGTTAAACATAATGGCACAGTGGTTAGCGCAAAGATTAAACTTTTCAACTAAAATTAGATTTCTTGTCATGATTTATATCAGCACATATAAATTATTTGCAGAGCCATTGAGTTTTCTTCGATAAATTCTTAGACAAAACTGTTACAAAGATTTTTAGGTAGTCTTAATATATGCGGACTTCATCCCAGTAAGACAAAGTTTGTAAACCATTATATGATAGGCTTAAGAAGACACTTCTCATGGACAAAAGAACAAACTCCTCCAAGCTATTAAGATTAAAGAAATGGTTAAGAAGCCTGTTTGTACAGTATCTTAATCCGATTCTTTTATGATTGTTGAGATCGATGCCGCATTTATGAGGATTCTCAAGCAAAGAGAACACCGAAAGTCATGAGCAATTAGTTCGTTTACTCGAGTTTGAATTCCGTAAAAACTATATCGTTAAAAGAAGTTTTAGCTATTGTCCTTTGCATTACTAAGTTTCAAGATGATTTAATTAATAAGGAATTCTTGCTTAAGATTGTAAATCGCTAAAATTCTACAAAGATGTTAAAAATTCGCTTTCAAACAGATATTTGCTAGATGGCAAGCTTTATGTCAAGTTTTGATTTCCAAGTTGAATATATCAGGAAGAAAATCTTCTCCGATTTTCTAACAAGAGAATTTTGCAGGAAAACATGAGCGTCATAAGGCCAGATTTGGAACAAAAGCTTTCCAGAAAAGGAAAAGAAATAGAAGCCTTCATTTCTTTGCAATCAAAGCCATCATTTAAACAGTTTTCGCCTTTAGCCTACCTCCATCACTCCTTCAGTCAAGTCCTTTCCATCGCTACCAGCTGCATCATCTTTCAGCTTCGATTCTTAAGAAACCCTTTCTTAAAGAATCGTATTACGTTCATTTTCTCCATCAAAACTCCAGATTTTCTCTCACAAACTAAAGACTCATATACAAAGCTTAAAGCTTTAAAGAAAGCTCACCATCATCAAACAAATTCAAAGAATGAAGTTTTTGACATTGTTACTTGCAGTCTAATCCGCACTTTTGACAAGAATATGATATGAAGTCAAGCACTTAAAAGCCGTTATACAAACAGAATTATGTGGATACGGAGAATCCACTAAAGACTAGAAATATTATGAGTTTATTTTGTTGATACAGATCCATAGAAGAACATAAACTTAGCCATGAGCATCCGATAGCATTGCATATTCCAAATTACTATTAAAGTTTTTTCATTCGATCGATAGTTTATCATTTACATACTCCGCTAATTCAACATAGCTCAAATCACAATCGTATGATTATAAAAATGCATGGTTTAACTTTCTATACTTAAGACACTTCAACTGGTTTGTCAAGTATAGGTTCAATTTTCAAAATGCTATCTTAGATGGTTCTACGGTGAATCGCTTGGAGCGAGGTGTTTTGCCAAAATATTTTCGATAAATATCGGTTCAAATCAACAAGACATCTTCATTGCGTAACACATTAAATTGTGTAAATATTTTATCCAAAAACGGGTATCTTTTATTATCGCTGATTTCTTTTCAATCATGCTTTGACAGATTAAATATCTCTCAAAGAGATACTCGTCAAAGGATGGTCTTCAGTGTTCAGCCATCAATTTTCACAATCCTCTGCAAGTGGCAAAGATCATCTTCCAAAATGATTTGAAGAAAAGGTTTCAAAGCCTTGTCGGACTTAGATGAGACAAATTGAAGAAATAGCCTTTAAAATGCTAGAAGAAGTCGCTCAAGCGATGATAATGAGATATGTTAGCAAAGCCTTAGCCTTATCTTACAGATCCATTTTATGATTAATTTAATTTAATCAAAGAGAGATATTAACCGATATCGACTTTGAATAGAGACTGAAGAAGTCGAATTGTTTAAAAGAAGAGATGAGACTAAAGAGTTGAATATCTCTGATTGATTAAAATTAAATTGTTCAAATATGAAATTCAGCAATAAAGACAACTTTCATGCGCGAGGTCGACAACTTTATAAAAGCACCACTTTCGAAAAGTAGATGCTCGACAAAAGAAAAAGCTACTTTTCCAAAGAAAAGAATGGCGACAAACTCAAGATAAGAGATTCTCTTCAGCCAAGAAGGCATCAAAATCATTCTTCTCCTGCTCATATAAGACATTGTTTTTTGTCAAAGGCATCGAATTTCACACTAGATTTTTCTTTAGCCTGGTATGGTTGTAATGTTTTTCTTTGCGGATGTTTGCTTTCATTCGCTGTCGTTTGAATAAAGAAGTGAGTTTCAGTATCTTTCTCTTGTTTATATTTTATATAAGTGTTATTATTACTGTTAAATGCTACGATCCATTCAAAACGATCGTAGCATTTAACAGTAATAATAACACTTATATAAAATATAAACAAGAGAGAAAGTTATACAAGAACTCACTTCTTTTATTCAAACTGCAGCGGAATAGAAAGCAAACATCCAAGCGAAAAGAGAAAACATTACAACCAAATACCAAAGGCTAAAAGAAAATCTAGTGTGGAATTTCTGATGCCTTACAATGAGAAAAACAATGTCTTATATAGACAGAGGGGAGATAGGAATGATTTTGATGCCTTCTTCTGATTGGCCTGCAGAGGAATCTCCTTTATCTTGAGTTTGTCGGCCATTGCTTTTTCTTTGGAAAAGTAGGTCGCTTTTTCGGTCGCATCTACTTTTGAAAAGTGGTGCCGCTTATAAAGTTGTTTGCCACCTCCGCAACATGCCAAAGTGTCTTTTGCTGTGTAGGATTCCATATTTGAACAATTTAATTTTAATCAAGAGATATTCCAACTCTCGAGTCTCATCTTTCCTTTTAAACAATTCACTTCTTTGAGTCTCTATTCAAAAGGTCAATTCGATTTTAATATCCTCATCGGATTAAATTAAATTAATCATAAAATGGATCTAGGTAAGATAAGGCTAAGGCTTTGGCCTTAACATATCTCCATTATCATCGCTTGAGACGATTTCTTCTAATACCGCAAGGTCGCTTTCTTCATTGATTTGTCCTCATCTAAGTCCGATAAGGCCTTTGGAGCCTTTTCTTCAAATCATTTTTGGAAGATGATCTTTTGCCACTTGTAGAGGTCAGAGAAGATCGTTGAACAGCCTTCTTTGGGAGCTGGAGACCATCCTTGACGAGTATCTTTGAGAGATATTTAACTCACAAATACATGAATCAAAAAGTCCAACTGATAATAAAAGATACCCGCTTTGGATAAAATATTTACACAATTTAATGTGTTCGCAAAGTAGAGATGTCTTGTTCACTTTGAAATCGATTATATTTATCCAAAATAATTTTGGCAAAACCTTTGGTTTCTCCAAAACAGCTCCACCATTCGTAGAACCATCTAGTGATAATCGATTTTGAAAATTCGGGCTATACTTGACAAACCAAAAAGTGAAGTTGGCCTTAAGTATAGAAAGTTAAACCATGCATTTTATAATCATACCAATTTGTAGGTTTGAGGCCTATGTTCTCTGAAAGATTAATCGAGTATGTAAATGATCGACTATCCAAATGAATGGAGAAAAACTCTTTAATAGTGAATTTGGAATATGCAATGCTATCCTGGATTCAATCATGGCTAAGTTTATGTTCCACTTCTATGGATCCTGACAACCAAAATAAACTCATAATATTTCCTAGTCTTTAGTGGATTCTCCGATTCACATAATTCTCGCTTGTATAACAGGCTTTAGTAAGTGCTTGACTTCATATCCTTCATATTCCTTGTCAAGTGCAAGGATAGGATTAACTCGCAAAGTAACAATGTCAAAAACTTCACGTTCTTGGATTTGTTTGATGATGGTGAGATCGCTTTAAAGCTTTCGAGCTTTCATTGTATATGAGTCTTTAGTTTGGGGAGGAAAATCTAGGTTTTCCGATGGAGAAAATGAACATGGTTCGATTCTTTAAGAAAGGGTTTCTAAGAATCAAGGGACTGAAGATGATGCGCTAGGTGGTAGCGATGGGAAAGGACTTATGACCGAGAAGGAGTGATAGGAGGTAGGCTAGCAAGGGCCAAAACTTATTTGGGCTGCTCTGATGGCCTGACAAAAAGGAGAAGTCAAGGCTTTTGTCCGCTTTTCCTTTCTTGGAAAGGGCCTTGTTCCAAATCCCGCCTTATGACCGCCTCATGTTTTTCCCCGCAAAATTCTCTTGTTAGAAAATCCGAGAGAGTTTTCTCCTTTGATATATTCAACTTGGAAATCAAAACTTGACAATAAAGCTTGCCATCTAGCAAATATCCTGCTTGGAAACGAGATTTTAACATCCTTTTGTAGAATTTCTTTAGCAGATTTACAATCTACCTTAAGCAAGAATTCCTTATTAATTAAATCATCTTGAAACTTAGTAATGCAAAGGACAATAGCTAAAACTTCTTTTTAACAAAGACTATAGTTTTTCCGAAAGGAATTCCAAACCTAAGTAAAACGAACTAATTGCTCATGACTTTCTGTGTGTTCTCTTTTGAGAATCCTCCATAACCGATGTCCAAGCATCGCCTCAACAATCATAAAAGAATCCTGATTAGGATACCTAAGCAAGGCAAACTCTTAACCATTTCTTTAATCTTAATAATCATGAGGTTTGTTCTTTGTCCATGGAACAGTGTCTTAAGCCTATCATATAATGGTTTACAAACCTGTCTTACCTTTGGGATGAAGTCCGCAACATAGTTAAGACTACCCAAAATCTTTGTAATCGAAGTTTTGTCTAAGATGACATTCGGGAATTTATCGAAACTCAATGGCTCGCAAATGGGTTTATATGTGCCTTGATATAAATCATGACCAAGAAATCTAATTTTAGTTTGGAAAAGTTTAATCTTTTGGCGCTAACCACTGTGCCATTATGTTTAACAATTTTAAAGAATATATTTAAATGTTTAAAGTGAGAATCAATGTCCTCAGAAAAGATTAGTACATCATCAATATAAACAATTGAAATATGACTAATATGATTAAATATGGAATTCATAATATTTTGAAATCAAGGGGCATTCTTAAGCCCAAAAGGCATAACGCTCCATTCATATTGTCCAAACGGGACATTGAAAGCGCTTTGTATTTATCCTTTTCGAAATCAGATTTGCCAAAACCCGATTTCATATCAAATTTACTATAAATATTAGCTTTAAAGGTTCTCTTTAAAAGATCCCTTTATTAGGAATCGATATCTAATCCATTTTAAAACAGTAATTTAAAGGTTTATAATTAATAACTAGTCGAGGAGAGCCTCTCCTTCTCAAAGAATCATGTTGACATAAAAGGTCAACAACTCCTGAGACTTAGAGGGCCTGATAATGTTGTTTTCCAAAAGAGTATTAATCTCCTTTTGCAAATTTCCATTAAATCATGATTCATTTGAATGGGCCTAGCTTTTGTAGAAATGGCCTTTTCATTGAATCCATCAATATAAGGGAGATCAACATATGGGCTTTTCCGACTAAAATGCATTTGGAAATTCAGAGCAAATTTCTTTTCAAAAGTTTTTTGCAAATTGGCAATCTTAGTTACCATTCTGGTTTTTAAAATTTGCTCAATTTTCTTGATTTTTATATCTTCTTTAAGAAAACAAACTGATTGGAAATTAGATTAATTCTAAAAGCGCTTGTTTATGTAAAATTTACTTTCTTCGTGAGAAAGAGTTTTAATAAAAGGAAATGAAATTTCTTTTCCTAAGATCTTAGTTTTGATAGAATCAA
Organism: Solanum pinnatisectum; assembly: GCA_035578085.1. Taxonomy (NCBI): domain Eukaryota; kingdom Viridiplantae; phylum Streptophyta; class Magnoliopsida; order Solanales; family Solanaceae; genus Solanum; species Solanum pinnatisectum. Next base: position 11,825,326 of record CM069078.1, on the reverse strand, counting down.
AATCGTAAATATAAGGTTTTATTTGAGTAATAAATGGTAGACCTAATATAATTTCTTCAAGTAATATTTTTAGTTATAACAAAATCATTTTTAAGGCATATACCATTATTGCAAATATGAGCATCAAATAACTTATAATCAATAATTATACGCTCACCGTGGCGTCAGATAATTTGGTAGTCCCTTTGGTAAGGTACTTAGTAGGAATTAATCCTTCAATAATGCAATTTCGACCGCACCACTATCTAACAAAGCAATCTTGTTAAGAGTTAAATGATCATTAATAACAAGTTTAATCATAATATGAGAACTCTGAGGTCTAATTTTGGTAATAGCATGGATACCTGCTTCGCTATCCGCCTCTTCCTCATGTTCTTCATTATGTTCTTCATTATCCAAAGCAATAGCGCTTTAGAGGATCCTTCATCCTTTCTAACTTCTTTGAGAAGTTTTTCGATAGCTTCGATCTCAATCTTATGAAGTCCGACTTAATTCCTTCATATCTTCTTTAAGAGAATTGATTTCTTCAAGTTCTTCATCAAGGTTCTTCCTTTGGAATCAAATCTGCTCATGATTTGTTTCATGCTAAAAGGTGTTACTTTAGGCTTTTCTTCCTTTTGCCTAGTAACCAATTTCTCGCAGCTCAAGGAGGTATTTTCTCCTAGCCTCTTCATCTTGAATATGCTCAATAGCAGAGAAGAGAGTTTCAATTGTCTTCTCAGAGATAACATGGATAGTCTTGCTATCACATAGGCAAAATGCACCATTGCAATTGCATTCGACTCTTCTTCTTGATTCGAATTATGGGCAACATTAAGAAATTCTTCATCGCTACTTTCTTCTTCAGATGAATATTCAATCGATGCTCTCTTCTTCGATGATAGAAAAGAGTTTTTGCTTAATTTCTTCATCAACTTCAAGAAGGTTAATCTTCTTCTTTTCTTCTTATTTCTGGGACACTTATTAGATCTGAGACTTTTTACCACATGTCCAGCATGTGTCTTCTGAAGAAGATTCTTTAGAGGCTTGCCTCTTTCCTTTCCTTTGGATTTTTCTGGTTCTCTTCCTTCTCGGAAGATTTTCTTTATATTTTCCAGCTTGTTCTTTCTCTTTTTCGCTTTCCAGCAGATGGAGGTTTAAGTAATGGAACTAAAATCTTGGCAAAACTACCAAGTTCTGATATGTAGTTTTTTGATCTTTCTTAAGTTGTTCCTTTAGCTTAAGATCGCACATAGCTCCATAGCTACAACATTAATAATAATCGATAAGATCTCCGTATGCCATTGAGAATACGGAATCTTTCCTTCAGATCTATCTCTTATTTTTGATCTAACCTTTCAAATAAATGAGTGGGTAATCCACGATAAAGCCGCTTCTTTCCAATAATCATTATTGCAATCGATCTTATCATGACCTTATTCAAAAACATGTCTTTGTACCATCCAAATCACAATTTTTGCAAAGACAAATTATTCAAGATTTCTAAACTTCTATCCCGAAAAGACGCGTTCTCCCACAAAATGTTTAGCTATACTATAGAGCAGAGTGGTCAGAGCATCTTCGTAGACCACTTCAAGAGATATTAGTTCCTTCCTCGCCTTAATTACTACTTTAGTAGTGATAGCACCAAGGATATCGGCTCTATTTTGATCGGTGAGATAATTGTCCCACCGCTTCTAAGGGTTCCCGTAGAAACCCGCAATGATCATGTTAGCGCTTCCTTATCACCAAGACCTTTCATTTTATACGTCGTGATGTTCATTCCCATTTCGAGCTTAGAATAAATTTGACCTTCACCATACCATCTATGTTCCATTCATCAAGCTTGAGCCATCCAGCAGATGCCGGATGGAGAACATCTTCTCAAATCAACATCGTGGAAAGAAGATCTAGGATAATAATTCCTTTTGTTAGGGTGCCTTTCTAACAAAGTTCTAAGCTTATTGCCTTGTGTAATATTAAGCTTAGACAATTGCTCATTTATCCCGCTACAAGTTCATTGGAATGACTAAACTCTTGGAAAGTTTAGGAAGTTTTCTTGAGAACTCAGGGATCTTAAAAATAGGTTTAGTGTCAATCTGAGGGCTAACTTTGGAAGAGCTAGGTTTATCCGCTATCTGACTGATTCCTTTGAAATTATCCCCTTTATGTTCCTCAATTTGTTGGGATATCACATGGAGAACCTGGTTGGTATAATTGTTTTGTTCAAAATCCTTATTAAGGTCTCCAAGTTATCAAGGCATTCCTTTTCTATGGGTTTTTTAAAAGGTGCCGCCTTAAGGATTTCTTTCCTGTAAGGGATGCTAAGTCCTTCTAGAGGAGGAGTAATACTTTCAACCACCTGTTCTTTGGTGTACCATTTGTTGATAAGGACTTGAAGGGATGACTGTTTATCATCAATTTGCCCAGAAGCTTCGAACCATTTAAAAAACTCTATTTCAGTTTTGAATCTTTTCATATCTTTGAACCACTTATCCCTGAAAGAGGTTCGTTGTTCCACCGTGTAGGTAGCTTTATACCAATTTACCTTTTGCATATGTTCAGGGGCTTTCCACCAAGAATGCAATTTCTTTTTACTAGGGACAAAGTCTTCCTCATCAGAAGTAAGTACTCCAACAGAATCTTTTCTTTGATGAACAGGTTTCATATCACTAGCAGTAGGACTTCCCAGAGTCTCTTCTTCATAGTAAACCTTAGGAACGGTCTGGGAGAAATCTACTCCATGAAATTTTCTATGGTCAGGCTGGTTAATATTAATACTACTATCTTCATCCAAATTTCCATTCTTCATCAGCTAAAATATCAGTCCACTTAAGAAGTCTAGGGACAAAAGTAGTACTATGCTCTTGGTTAGCTTCCATAAGCATAGTGACTCCTTTAACACTAGAAGCAATAGCCTTTGGGGCTATTGTGGTTTTCTATGTTTGTAATATACCCGATATATTACAAAGAATCTCTGCATCTATTTTACTATTCATGTTCTTAGTTTTGACATTAAGTGTCAAAGTATCAATAATATTAGGATCATGAATATCAACAGTAAAATTAGGATAACAGTTAAAGTAAACTGGTCCATAAGCTAGATTACTTTCTAATACTCCTAACAGAGAATCATCAAAATTAAGTAGTCTATCATCTCTAAGAAGGCATAAATAGGAATATTCAAGCCTTTACGGAAAAGAGGTTTAATAAAGAATTGCACAAGTCCAATATGAAGAAATTTAAATTCCTTCTTATATCTATCAATATCAAGATAACAACAATTTAATAGTTTGAGTTAATTATTGATAGCAATAGTTGACTCACAAGTTTTAATATTGTATTTTTAAACATGGAAAAATTACCTAATGTAAATCTTTTCAAATGGCTCTTTAGGATAGACCAATTTTGTAAATCATTTTCTGCTTTAGAAATAGATATATTAATGCATTACAGATAAAGATGTCTATTATCCATAGAGAGAGAATGCCATTAGACTATACTAATGATACGATAAAAAGAAACTAAGCATTCTAGTAAAGATATCAACTAGTCATACAACATGAGATTTCAAATTCTTCTATAGTAACTATGGATTCATACTCGGATTTTACATTAAGGACTATGGATTTTACAAGAGATTTTCAAGTAAAGTAACTTGCGTCTACACGTCCCATCGGCTAACGATCACCATTGCATCGCAACTACTTGAAACATTCTCAACACCTTTCCTTAATCACCATACATGAACTCCATTTTTACAGTTAAAGAATTGCAAATTCATATTGTATAACAAGGTGATAACTTTGCTAAATTGCTAAGTAACTAATTAACATTTCATAAGTACAGTCTTGGCATAAAGATTTAGCCGTCCATGGCTATAATTAACATTACTATTAACATGCTAAATATGCCTAACAGAAAGCTTTAAAGAAGCAGTCTCACCATCATCAAACAAATCCAAAGAACGTGAAGTTTTTGACATTGTTACTTTGCAGGTTAATCCTATCCTTGCACTTGACAAGGAATATGAAGGATATGAAGTCAAGCACTTACTAAAGCCCTGTTATACAAACAGGAATTATGTGGATACGGAGAATCCACTAAAGACTAGGAAATATTATGAGTTTATTTTGGTTGATACAGGATCCATAGAAGTGGAACATAAACTTAGCCATGATTCAGATCCGGATAGCATTGCATATTCCAAATTCACTATTAAAAGAGTTTTTTCTCCATTCGACTGGATAGTCGATCATTTACATACTCCAGTTAATCTTTCAAGAGAACATAGGCCTCAAACCTACAACTGGTATGATTATAAAAATGCATGGTTTAACTTTCTATACTTAAGGCCAACTACGCACACCTGGTTTGTCAAGTATAGCCCCGAATTTTCAAAATCAGTTATCCCTAGATGGTTCTACGAATGGTGGAACTGTTTTGGAGGAAACCAAAAGGTTTTGCCAAAATTATTTTCAGATAAATATAATCAGCCAAATCGAACAAGACATCTCTACTTTGCGTAACACATTAAATTGTAAATATTTTATCCAAAACGGGTATCTTTTATTATCTTGGACTTTTTAGTTCATGTATTTGACAGATTAAATATCTCTCAAAAGAGATACTCATCAAAGGATGGTCTCACCCCAAAGAAGTCGCTCAACGATCTTCTACAAATTTACAAGTGGCAAAAGATCATCTTCCAAAAATGATTTGAAGAAAAGGCTCCAAAAGGCCTTGTCGACTTAGATGAGGACAAATCCATGAAGAAACAAATTGCAATTTGCTAGAAGCCTCGTCTCAAAGCGATGATAATGGAGATATGTTAAGGCCAAAAGCCTTAGCCTTATCTTACCTAGATCCATTTTATGATTAATTTAATTTAATCCAGTAGAGGATATTAAAATCCGGAATTACTGACCTTTTGAATAGAGACTCAAAGCGTTGTTGACATAAAAGGCTGAACAACTCCACGGAGACTTAGAGGGCCTGATAATGTTGTTTTCCAAAAGAGTATTAATCTCCTTTTTGCAAATTTCCATTAAATCATGATTCATTTGAATGGGCCTAGCTTTTGTAGAAATGGCCTTTTCATTGAATCCATCAATATAAGGGAGATCAACAATATGGGCTTTTCTGACCCAAAATGCATTTGGAAATTCAGAGCAAATTTCTTTTTCAAAAGTTTTTTGCAAATTGGCAATCTTAGTTACCATTCCCGGGGTTTTTAAAATTTGCTCAATTTTCTTGATTTTTATATCTTCTTTAAGAAAACAAATCTGATTGGAAATTAGATTAATTCTAAAAGCAGTTTGTTTATGTAAAAATTTACTTTCTTCGTGAGAAAGAGTTTTAATAAAAGGAAATGAAATTTCTTTTCCTAAGATCTTAGTTTTGATAGAATCAAAATCAGAAATATAAGGTTTTATTTGAGTAATAAATGGTATACCTAATATAATTTCTTCAAGTAATATTTTTAGTTATAACAAAATCATTTTTAAGGCATATACCATTATTGCAAATATGAGCATCAAATAACTTATAATCAATAATTATACGCTCACCGTATCAGATAATTTGGTAGTCCCTTTGGTAAGGTACTTAGTAGGAATTAATCCTTCAATAATGCAATTTCGACCGCACTACTATCTAACAAAGCAATCTTGTTAAGAGTTAAATGATCATTAATAACAAGTTTAATCATAATATGAGAACTCTGAGGTCTAATTTTGGTAATAGCATGGATACCTGCTTCGCTATCCGCCTCTTCCTCATGTTCTTCATTATGTTCTTCATTATCCAAAGCAATAGCGCTTTAGAGGATCCTTCATCCTTTCTAACTTCTTTGAGAAGTTTTTCATTGATAGCTTCGATCTCAATCTTATGAAGTCTTGACTTAATTCCATTCATATCTTCTTTAAGAGAATTGATTTCTCTTCGAAGTTCTTCTAATGAAGGTTCTTCCTTTTGGAATCAAATCTGCTCATGATTTGTTTCATGCTAAAAGGTGTTACTTTAGGCTTTTCTTCCTTTTGCCTAGTAACCAATTTCCTCAGCTCAAGGAGGTATTTTCTCCAGCCTCTTCATCTTGAATATGCTCAATAGCAGAGAAGAGAGTTTCAAATGCCTTCTCGTGAGATAACATGGATAGTCTTATATCACATAGGCAAAATGCACCATTGCAATTGATTCGACTCTTCTTCTTCAGATTCAATTATGGGCAACATTAAGAAATTCTTCATCGCTACTTTCTTCTTCGATGAAGAATATTCAATCGATGCCTCTTCTTCGATGATAGAAAAGAGTTTTTGCTTAATTTCTTCATCAACTTCAAGAAGGTTAATCTTCTTCTTTTCTTCTTATTTCGACACTTATTAGATCTGTGATCTTTTACCACATGTCCAAAGATGTGTCTTCAAGAAGATTCTTTAGAGGCTTGCCTCTTTCCTTTCCTTTTGGATTTTTCTGGGTTCTCTTCCTTTCTCGAAGATTTTCTTTATATTTTCCAGCTTGTTCTTTCTCTTTTCCCGCTTTCCTAGCAGATGGAGGTTTAAGTAATGGAAATCCAAAATCTTGGCAAAACTACCAAGTTCAGATATGTAGTTTTTTGATCTTTCTAAGTTGTTCCTTTAGCTTAAGATCAAGACATAGCTCCATAGCTACAACATTAATAATATCGATAAGATCTCCGTATGCCATTGAGAATACGGAATCTTTCCTTCGTGATCTATCTCTTATTTTGATCTAACCTTTTCAAATAAATGAGTGGGTAATCCACGATAAAGCGCTCTTTCCAATAATCATTATTGCAATCGATCTTATCATGACCTTATTCAAAAACATGTCTTTGTACCATCCAAATCACATTTTTGCAAGACAAATTATTCAAGATTTCTAAACTTCTATCCTCGAAAAGACGCGGTTCTCCCACAAAATGTTTAGCTATACTATAGAGCAGAGTGGTCAGCATCTTCAGAGACCACTTCAAGAGATATTAGTTCCTTCCTCGTCTTAATTACTACTTTAGTAGTGATAGCACCAAGGATATCGGCTCTATTTTGATCTGAGATAATTGTCCCACCGCTTCTAAGGGTTCCCGTGAAACCCGCAATGATCATGCATGGCTTCCTTATCACCAAAGACCTTTCATTTTATATGTCGTGATGTTCATTCCCATTTCTTGAGCTTAGAATAAATTTGACCTTCACCATACCATCTATGTTCCATTCACCAAGCTTGAGCTATCCGCAGCAGATGTCGGATGGAGAACATCTTCCTCAAATTGAACATCAGTGAAAGAAGATCTAGGATAATAATTCCTTTTGTTAGGTGCCTTTCTAACAAAGTTCTAAGCTTATTGCCTTGTGTAATATTAAGCTTAGACAATTGCTCATTTATCCCGCAAGCTTCATTGGAATGACTAAACTCTTTGGAAAGTTTAGGAAGTTTTCTTTGAGAACTCGTGATCTTAAAAATAGGTTTAGTGTCAACTGAGGGCTAACTTTGGAAGAGCTAGGTTTATCCGCTATCCGATCGATTCCTTTGAAATTATCCTTTATGTTCCTCAATTTGTTGGGATATCACATGGAGAACCCGTTGGTATAATTGTTTTGTTCAAAACCTTATTAAGGTCTCCAATGTTATCAAGGCGCATTCCTTTCTATGGGTTTTTAAAAGGTGCCGCTTTAAGGATTTCTTTCCGTAAGGGATGCTAAGTCCTTCTAGAGAGGAGTAATACTTTCAACCAATTGCTCTTTGGTGTACCATTTGTTGATAAGGACTTGAAGGGATGATCGCTTATCATCAATTTGCCCAAGCTTCTGAACCATTTAAAAACTCTATTTCGTTTTGAATCTTTTCATATCTTTGAACCACTTATCCTCGAAAGAGGTTCGTTCCACCGTAGGTAGCTTTATACCAATTTACCTTTTGCATATGTTCAGTGGGCTTTCCACCAAGAATGCAATTTCTTTTACTAGGACAAAGTCTTCCTCATCGTAAAGTACTAACCGACCTTTTCTTTGATGAACAGTTTCATATCACTAGCAGAGGACTTCCTGCAGTCTCTTCTTCATAGTAAACCTTAGAACGGTCCGGGAGAAATCTACTCCATGAAATTTTCTATGGTCAGCTGGTTAATATTAATACTACTATCTTCATCCTCCTCCCGGTTGAAAAGAAGAGGGTCTTGCCGAAGACATTCTTCTACTTGAAGACGCTTAAAAGAACCGGATCTTAAAACTTAAGGTTAATAGATCCGTGAATTGATAACCCTATCTAATCAAGTCTCAGTTGAAGGGGTAAAGGATTCGTAATAGAATCAAATTTCCATTCTTCATCGCCTAAAATATCACCACTTAAGAAGTCTAGGACAAAAGTAGTACTATGCTCTGGTTAGCTTCCATAAGCATAGTGACTCCTTTAACACTAGAAGCAATAGCCTTGGGGCTATTGTGGTTTTCATAAGCTTGTAATATACCCGATATATTACAAAGAATTTCTCTGGCATCTATTTTACTATTCATGTTCTTAGTTTTGACATTATGTCAAAGTATCAATAATATTAGATCATGAATATCAACAGAAAATTAGGATAACAGCAAAGTAAATCGTCCATAAGCTAGATTACTTTCTAATACTCCTAACAGAGAATCATCAAAATTAAGTAGTCTATCATCTCTAAGAAGGCATAAATAGGAATATTCAAGCCTTTACGGAAAAGAGGTTTAATAAAGAACTTGCACAAGTCCAATATGAAGAAATTTAAATTCCTTCTTATATCTATCAATATCAGATAACAACAATTTAATAGTTTCAAGGAATTATTGATAGCAATAGTTGACTCACAAGTTTTAATATTGTATTTTTAAACATGGAAAATTACCTAATCGTAAATCTTTTCAAATGGCTCTTAGGATAGACCAATTTTGTAAATCATTTTCGCTTTAGAAATAGATATATTAATGCACTAATTAAAGATGTCGCCTATTATCCATAGAGAGAGAATGCCATTAGACTATACTAATGATACGATAAAAGAAACTAAGCATTCTAGTAAAGATATCAACTAGTCATACAACATGAGATTTCAAATTCTTCTATAGTAACTATGGATTCATACTCGGATTTTACATTAAGGACTATGGATTTTACAAGAGATTTTCAAGTAAAGTACCTTGCAGTCTACACGCCTGTCCCATCGGCTTAACGACCGCCTGTCGGCATCGCAACTACTTGAAACATTCTCAACACCTTTCCTTAATCACCATACATGAACTCCATTTTTACAGTTAAAGAATTGCAAATTCATATTGTATAACAAGGTGATAACTTTGCTAAATTGCTAAGTAACTAATTAACATTTCATAAGTACAGTCTTGGCATAAAGATTTAGCCGTCCATGGCTATAATTAACATTACTATTAACATGCTAAATATGCCTAACATGGCTCTGATACCATTCAAAACGATCGTAGCATTTAACAGTAATAATAACACTTATATAAAATATAAACAAGAGAGAAAGTTATACAAGAACTCACTTCTTTTATTCAAACGGCAACGGAATAGAAAGCAAACATCCAAGCGAAAAGAGAAAACATTACAACCAAATACCAAAGGCTAAAAGAAAATCTAGTGTGGAATTTCATGCTCATAATGAGAAAACAATGTCTTATATAGACAGAGGAGATAGGAATGATTTGATGCCTTCTTCCGATTGGCTCAGAGAGGAATCTCCTTTATCTTG